>MU687977.1:25759-69053 GCA_026770625.1 Nicotiana glauca | reverse complement strand
AGCAAATCTGCCAGCCCAGGGATTCGATCAGGTGATCTTCTCCACGTGAATTGATCAGCCGTTTGATTTGGGCTGGTCCTAGGCCCAACGTTAAGTCTCCTAAGAATGTGTTGGTATAAAGTGGCTTGGGCTGTTTGGGCCCAAGACTGAAATAGCAATGGGTTTGTTAGTGTTTACATGGTCGGCTGTAGGTTTTAAGTTTGGTAACGGGTTCAAGCTAAAAGGTGCATTCCTTTTGTTTGGGCCCGGACTTGAACTTGAAACCCGAGCTCTAATATTAATCGATTAGGATATTTCCTTTTCTTTTAGAGACAAAAACAAAAATAAAAAAATATAGTCGCTCTAGGCTTGCCCTTTTAACAATAAAATGTGACGAGCCTCGCCAAACAAAAAACGCACAATTGCGGGGCCTTCATTAGTTACTTACTAAAAATACTTAGTATTCGGGACAGGCCGTTTAGCGAATTTCATGGCCTTCCCAAAATATAACAATACGTTAGTCGTTCTAGGCGCGCCTTTAATAAATTTTACCTTCCTAATACGGGTGTGCATTTCATGCGACCCAAATCCAAATCCAAAAACGTTGAATAAGAATATGTCAAGGATCCGGGTGCATTTCATGTGACGTGATCCGAAAACATGTTCTTAAACGACATTCACTTTCTTAAATAAAAATAATAATTGACAAAAAGCGGTAAATAACGTTAAAATTGCACTGTAGGTTTAACATGCATTAAAATTAGATATTTTAGCCAAATATAGCAGTTGAGCGACCGTGCTAGAACCACGGAATCTGGGAATGCCTAGCACCTTCTCCCGGGTTAACAGAATTCCTTATTCGGATTCTGGTTCGCGGACTGTTAATAGAGTCAATATTTTCCTCGGTTCGGGATTCAACCGGTGACTTGGGACACCATTAATCTCCCAAGTGGCGACTCTGAATATTAATAATAAATCCCGTTCCGATTGTCCTTTAATTGGAAAAACTCTTTTACGCTCTTCCCGAGGGTATAACGTAAAAAGGAGATGTGACATGTGATAATTATTATTATGAGTTAATTAGTGTTTTTAAGTTAATTTGGGTTTTAGGAGTTAATTTAGGATTTTTGGGTTGTTATTTTTTGAAAATTAATTTAAAAAAGAAAAGAAGGAAAAGAAACAAAAGGAAAAATGGAAAGAAACTCGGACCAGGCCCAATACCCTACCAAGCCCAAATCGACGGCCTTTTACCCAGTCCAATCGACCTGCCAATACGACATCCGAACGACATCGTATCTATCACATCCTTCGTGAGCCGCTGGATCTCACCTATCCAACGGTCGAGATCATCTCTCCCATAACCCGACCCTGACCCGTTCTCTATACCCGGTCTAACCCGCCCCCTCATTAAACCAAACGACACCGTTTCTTATTAGTGAAAGGATCTAGGCCGTTGATCTTAATTGATCCAACAGCCAGGATCAAATCCCCAACCCCGTATATAAGTAACCAAACACACCCCACACCCCCCAATACAACCCCCTCCCCCTCGTTGTCTCTAAGCCTCAGAGACAGACCTAGAGCCCTTTGCCTCACTCTGCCGCCCTCCGCCCACCGAAAATCGCCTCAGGGCCGTTCCAGTGGTCCAAACACCCCCATTTTTACACCGTAGCTTCCCCACAACATCCTCTTTCCAAACCCCCAATTAGCTTCCCTCGAATCACAACCCAACGTTTTGAATCTTCGTTCGAAGTTCAATCAAAAAACCTAATCCAGCCAATCACCACCAAATGAACACCCAAGGTCCCCCTCCTTCTCCTATATCCATATCTGACCCTAGTTTCCCTCGAATCACCTTGAGCCGTCTCGAATCTTCAATCGAAGATCGGTCCAAAACCCTAGTCTACTCTATCAGTCCCAAACTAACACCCAGTAATCCCCTTGACCTCCTCGTCCCTAATCCCTAACCAAATTGGCTCGAATCCGAGTAAAACTCGTCGAATGGCAGATCTAGGGTTCGAACAGTTCGAGACTGTTTCGAGGGCTGTCAGGGTCGAATGAGTTCTAGTTAGTATTATAAGCCTATTTCTAACGAAATAGACATATAATACTAACTGGAAGTCAATTTCGAAAGGCATGCTGGTGGGATCCTAAAACCAGTAAGTTCTTCTTAGTTTCTTCCTTTTCTTTTTATTTGATTATCTTTGTTAAGCTGTAATTAGGTTCTTCTTTAGGTTTTAGTTTTTCTTAATCCAGTAAATATCGTGCCTCTTTTCTGATTCTTGTTAGTTTAAATACTCCAATGTCCGTTTGAGTAGTTCAATCGATTAATTTTTAGCTTAAATTAGGCTCAATTCTGATATAGTTGGTTATAACACTCTCGTTTGGATGTGCATTTAGATTGGATTTAAATAAGCTTTCTAGTGTTTCTAAGAAGTTCCAGGGAATTCAGTTTAGCTCTTTACAACTTAATGTAATGCAATGTGCATTTCTGTCTTCTTATCAATTGAAGGGGTTTATGATTGTTGTTATTGAGTCTGTAAGAAATTAGTATGGGTCATGATTAAATTAAGGTTTGTTTATTTAAAAGGATTAGAATTAAGTAACATGATAGCATGGGCTGTCAGGGCAGGCCTAGATTAAACAATGACTTCCCATACCTGCTTGAATTTAATAAAGGAAAAACAGGGGTTAGTGGGGAACAAAACATATAGGGGTGGGGTTTTAGAGAATGTCATGGGTGAAATGCTTTGTTAATTGATCTGAGTGCTCCTAATAGCTGTAAAAGGGTCTAATTTTTTAGGGATAAAAGAAGAAGCATTTTGGACAGAGAGGAGGGGGGTTCTTTTTTGAGACTTTGAGATAGAGAGAATTGAAAAAGCTAAAAAGAATCACAGTCCTTCTTCTTGGTCAGATTTGGAGAGAGAGTTGATGAGTCTGAGAGGGCATCTTTGAGAGCTTAAAAAGGGAAAAAGACTAAGTTGAGAGTTTTAGAGCTTAAATTTAGTTTTCTTTTTAGATTCTCTAGGGTGTGAAACAGACTAAGTCTGTGAGAGTTTGGAAGGCATTTTGAGAGAGTTTGATAGAATTTACAACAAAAGAAATATAGCAAGAAGAAACTACACTGTTCCATTGAGAATATCAGATTTCTAGTCACTAAATAGCATTTTTTAGTTCAATATTTGTTCACTGGTATGTTGGAGGTTCATTGTTTGGTTTTTCGAATGATTTTGAGTTCATGTGAGTCTGGTTTAGAGTTGATCTGATCATTATGGTTGATTCCAAATATTTCGGGATTTCTTGACCTTGCCTAGGCTGCTATCGATTCTTTGCTGTGTGAATTTACACCGTTGGATATTGCTGGGACTGTTTATTGCTGTTGCTGCTCGAATTTCTGCCTTAGCTGATTTCTTCTGCTTCACTTCTATTCCAATTCCAGGTACACAACTTGATTTCAATATTTGTGAAGCTGAAGTGTAAAGGATGAACTTGTAGTTGAAGCCTGAAGATTTAATTTAGTTCAGTTTCTGGTTTGTACATCTGAATGTTTGTTCATGAAGAATGTTTAGACCCTTGCTTGTAGTTGCATTGGCTGAACTGCATTTGGTTATGTAATAACTGGACTATAGACTATTATACCTTAGTTTTCTTAAGTTTTTTTTTCCTAGTAAATGACTAGTTGTAGTTAATTCCCTATTAGTTGATTCCTACACCTTTCCAAATTCATGATGAGTTAAACAGAGTAGTTCACGATTAGTCGTAGTCAGTTTCTTGTTAAATACCTTTGTGAATACGTTTAGCATAGTGTAAAGATGAGATAAAACTGGGAGTGGCTATTTTCCCATTCTCAGTCAGTAATCGAAATATGACCAGGTTGTATTAGGATTGTATTAGCTTGTCAAATTTCCATGGATGGTTTATTACAACTGTATAGTATGATTTGATTTCAGTGATTCTTTTAGAACCTTAGTTATAAGGCCTACCTTGAATGTTTAATTTTAGTAATGAAAATAGGCTGAATTAGACTGGTGTGATTAGATTAAGCAGATCTCCTTAGTTTGAATTAATAAAACTATCTACGGCACTTGTTTGGTTTATTTCTGTTGTATGATTCATATAGAGTTTTATACCCTGGTAATAGACGTTTTAAGAATGGTTTTTCCTGTAAGTTAAGTTCCACTCACAATGTTCTTTAATGCCTGGACCTATGAGTAGATAAATATTGCCCTAGCATAATTACTTTGGACCGTTCAGCTGCATAAGTGCCCGTTGTTAAAACCAAACCACTTCAAGCTTTGAAAGTAGTCAATTGCTCCCAATCTCGTGAAGTTCAAAAACAGATATTAAATCTTATCAACATAATGTAAAATGGGGGGTGTAGGTAATAATACCACTCGTTCGGGCCTTCGTCTCTTCCGCCCATGGCTCACGTCTAGGCATTATGTGTTTGCAAGCAGGTTTAAATTAGTAATGGGCTAGTACGAGGTCTTAAAAACAATGAAGATTCATGGATATTGCTCCATTCAAATTCCACACCCTTTTCAACTATCTTAATAGTGATACACTGATATAATAAATTAATTATGATTTTTCTTCTAGAGACAAAAAATAAAAATCGTATTTGCTTTTAGGTTTGCCTTTTAAGTAATAAATGAGATGAGCCTCGCTAAACTAAATACATATATTGCGGGGCCCTCGTTAAATGTATATATTAAATATTTAGATTTCAGGACGCGCCGTCTAGCAAATCTCACGGTCTTCCCCAAAATAATAACGCGTTGGTCGCTTTAGGTGCGTTTGTAATAATTTTACCTTCTTAAATACGGGTGCACATTTATGTGACCCAAATCCAAATCTCAACGAAGTCGAAATGCGTCAAAAATTGCGGGTGCATTTATGTGACGCGGTTCGAGACATGTTTTCACGACGTTGCAATTCCCTTAAAATAATGATAATAAAAGCGGTTCAAAGTTAAAAAGCACATAATTTAAAGCATGTATTAAAATCAGATAATTAACCCGGATATAATAGTTGAGCGACCGTGATAGAACCATGGAACTCGGAAATGCCTAACAGCTTCTTCCGGGTTAACAGAATTCCTTATCCGGATTTCTGATTCGCGGACTGTTAAACAGAGTCAAACCTTTTCCTCGATTCGGGATTCAAACCGGTGACTTGGGACACCATAAATCTTCCAAGTGGCGACTCTGAATCTCTTAATAAACGAATCCCGTTTCGATTGTCCTTTAATTGGAAAAAACTCCCTTTATTACACCCCCTCCGGGTGTAGTAGGTAAAAAGGAGGTGTGACAGCTCTAACGACTCTGCTTGGGATTTTGAGCCCAGAACTTCGTTCAGGGTTCAAGAATTCGAGCTTAGAATAATTGTTGTATTTGGCTTTATTTATTATCTGATTTTACTATATGATTGGGCTTAAATGTGCAAATGATGCTTTTTACCGCTTTGCTATTATTTGAACTGTATATATAAACTGTGCCGAAACCTTCTCTTCTTACCTCCGGGGATGTGCTTACTGGTTGAGACTCCCTATTCTGTTAGTGTCATATCTTGAAATAAGAAAGAGGCTCGGAAATGTTACTAAGCTGGCTGGCCTTTTGGTTCCCGGAAAGTAGCTCCTTCCTCGACTCGAGTTATCCGCTCGGGCACATGGTTTAGAACATATACCCAGATTTTGAACCTAGAATAACTTGACTTCATGTCGGATCCCTAGTAGGAATGCTTATTTGCATCATGTTACATTTGACTTAGGGGACTCAACACAGGGGTTGGGCCCGTCTAGGACAAGTAACCTGAAGTGAAAAAGATCATCCTGATGTATCTTACGTATTGCATATGCATTTATTTGTCTCGGACTTACTTGCTGACCGACTTTGGAGTATTTGGGAAAATTGAAAGCTAATTATCCATTTTTAGAATAATAATCAATGTCAAAATGGTTTGTTTTGTTGGTCGAGAAAAAAGAAAAACTAGAGAGTTTTATTTTCAAATAGTTTGTTGAAAAAGAAAGTACAAAAAGAGTATTGTCTCCCGAAAAAGTAGTCTTATTGCTCGAACTACGCATGTTTGATTCTCACCGGATGTGAGATACGTAGGCAACCCTCATCGGGTCCAACCTCCCCTTTTGCAAAAATAGCTAAAAAATGTCAAAATTTTAATTTCGTCATAAATAAGTCAGGTGATGTCGTTCTTGTAAAAAATAGCTGAATGTTCCCTAAAGGGACGCCGGAAGGCTGACTTTGCATAAACAGCCACTTTTGGTCATTTTGGGGATTTTTGACCGGTTGACCCACAAAACCTTAAAATCTTCGTCCCCGAAGTGCTGAAAAGCCGTGTTCGGAAAACCGGATCTTTCTTTTCAATTTGGGAAAAAATGAAAAAATAGTCAAATTGTTTTGAGTCAAATAAATTTTACTTTTGCTTGATCACATTAATAAATGTGTAGGATCATCACGATTCAAAATGAACCCTTTTCAAACATGACTAAAATCCCTGTCGAGTTACGGCTAAGGTGGAATGATTTGGGCAAAGAAGGGCAAGACGAAGTCAAGAAATGTCTGAAAGGTCTTACGGGTTTGTTGGAAATTAAGCCTCGAGGGGATATTATAAGAGCGTTGATCACCTACTGGGACCTGGCGCACAATGTCTTCCGCTTCTCAGATTTTGAACTCACCCCGACTTTGGAAGAAATAGCCGGGTACATCAGAAATGCTGAAGTTCCGTTAAGACACAAATACCCGATTGCTCCAAGAGTTGTCGCTGTGAACCGGTTTTTAGATTCATTAAAGATAATCAGGACGGTCCATAATCCGGATTTGGCAAAAGGCTTTTGTACTCCGAACTTCATATACCAAAGATACGGCCACGGGGGAGCATTCAACAAACCGGATAACAAGTTATGCAGCAAAAGCAACCGTAAAAAATGGGATGACCACAGACGCGTTGCTTTCATGATAACCTTTTTAGGGCTTTTGGTGTTCCCGAGGAAAGACGAAAATATCGATAGAAAAATAGCTGGGGTCGTCAGTGCTTTGCTCACTCAAGATGAAAGCACTCTTGCGCCCATGATAGTATCTGATATCTTCCGAGCTCTCACATTCTGCAAAGCCATAGGAGACTTTTTCGAGGGGTGTAACTTGTTGTTGTAGATATGGATGACCGAACACCTGTGTAACCGTGCCCAGTTCCTGAGCTATGGTTTATCTGAGAAAACCTGCATAGAGGAGTTCTACACAAGAATTAGTGGGGTCAGTTTACCTGAAGGAGTCTCAGCATGGACCTCATGCTTTCGGACCCTCAATGCTAGTCAAATACAGTGGACGCTTGGATGGTTACCGGTTGACGAAGTCATATATATGCCAGCAGCTAGGCCCCATTTTCTCTTGATGGGGCTTAAGAGCATCCATCCTTATGCGCCGTACCGGGTTTTGAGACAACTTGGGAGGTGCCAGATAGTGCCGAAAGATGAGTGTCACACCTCCTTTTTACGCTCACAGCACCTCGTGAAGGGTGTAATGAAGGGAGTTTTTCCAATTAAAGGACAATCGAAATGGGATTTATTATTAAGAGTTGGAGTCGCCACTTGAGAGATTTATGGTGTCCCAAGTCACCGGTTTGAATACCGAATCAAGGAAAAAATGACTCTGTATTACAATCTACGAATCATAAATCCAGATAAGGAATTCTGTTAACCCGGGAGAAGGTGTTAGGCATTCTCGAGTTCCGTGGTTCAAGCACGGTCACTTAACTATTATATTCGGCTTAATTATCTGATTTTAGTACATGCTTTAACTTATGTGCAAATTTGCCTTTTACCCGCTTGTGATTATTATTATTTTATAAGAATTGCAACGTCGTAAAAACGCATCTCAAACCACGTCACATTAATGTACCTGTGGTTATAGACACATTTCGACTTCGTTGAGATTTGGATTTGGGTCACATAAATGTACACCCGAGTTTAAGAAAGTAAATTATTAAAAAGCGCGCCTAAAGCGACTAGCGTATTATTATTTTTGGGGAAGGCCGTGAAATTTTGCTAAACGGCCCGTCCCGAAGTCTAAGTAATTTTACAAACACTTATAGAGGGCCCCGCAGCTTGTGTATTTTTTGTTTGTCGAGGCTCATCTCATTCATTTATTAAAAAAAAGAATTGCAACGTCATGAAAATGCATCTCGAACCACGTCACATCAATGTACCCGTGGTTATAGACACATTTTGACTCCGTTGAGATTTGGATTTGGGTCACATAAATGTGCACCCGAGTTTAAGAAAGTAAATTATTAAAAGCGCACCTAAAGCGACTAGCGTATTATTATTTTTGGGGAAGGCCGTTAAATTTTGCTAAACGGCCCATCCCGAAGTCTAAGTATTTTAGTATAAACATTTATTGAGGGCCCCGCAATTTATGTATTTTTTTTTTGGCGAGGCTCATCGCATTTTTATTTAAAAGGCAAACCTAAAAGCGACTATGATTTTCTAGTTTTCGTCTCTAAAAATACAAAAAAAAAACCTTAATTAAAGTATTTGGGGAGGACAAATCCTCATGAGTCAATCTCAACTCAGTAAGTCCGATAACATAATAGGTAACAACCAAAGCCTTAGCAATTCGTTTGAAACTATCAGATTGTGTTTCATAAAAAAAATAATTTGGACAACTATAGACCTGGGCCAAGGCCCAAACGTATACGTACAGTAGAATAGGACCTGGGCCACTCAATAAGGTTTTTAAACCTTTACCTTGAGCATATGAGCCCAATCCACCACATCAACCAATCTTCTATTCAATTTGCACCGTTTTTACTGAAATGTTTCTTCAAGCTGTTCTAATCGAATCCCAGTGGTGGTTATTGCTTTGGTTCCGATTTTTATACTCAAACCTATGTATTATTAGATGTTCTACTGCTTTATCCAGAAAAATGCTGATTAAACTGAAGCATTACTAGCTAAATGAAATTATCGCATCTAAGAGCTAATTTAACAACACAAATATTTGTTATCTGATTTTACTCCAACGCTGATGCTCGCTTGAAGGAACTAATTCAAGTTCATACCTCGACTAGATTTATAACAATTATACGCATGAGGCTATTAAACTAAAGTAGTAACTGCATCATGAAATCAATTTCAGCATTCCAAATTGTTCTCTAAATCTGCAGATTAACAACAATACACAATCTAGTATAGTGCAGCAATACACAGTCCCAGTTTAGTTAACACATTCAGTCAGCTATTTTCATAAACTCACTAGCAACACTCGACTAACCAAATAGAAAATGAAGATAATGCATGAAGATAATCAGGATCAGCAAGTGAAGAAACAACGAGATTTCATTCCAAACTTCTTTATATCACATATTACATCACCAGGGTTCGAGACATGTACCTGGTATTGGAAACACAAGAAGAGGAAGGAGTGATCAGCAGCAATAGTAACGATACAGCAAATATCAACATACACCAGCAACAACCCAGTAATAACAACCACAATAGCAATGGAACAGTAACAGATGAACAACACCAATTGAAAACCAACAGCAAATACTCAACACCCAAAATAAAACCCAACTCGAAACCAACTTCAACCAGGAAGTAGTAGAAAAGCAGTCCAGGAATCAACTTTTAACCAGACAAACACTAGTTTCGACTTCAGGAGTGAATCAATGACCCCCAGTACCAACAGAAATAGAGCTTAACCCACAGCAATATCAACACAAGCCAAATGAACTCAAAGATACACTAGAGTTACTTAAGATCAGTCTTAGTGTATTTGAATCAGGAAAATGAAATCAATGAAGCAAAAGAGAGGCTTCAATGAAAGAGTGGGGTTTTTAGCTCTCAAATTTTTCAACTTTCAATTCTGACCCTTTTTCAGATTTTCAAAAGCCAGCCCCCAACTCTATCAAAACATCTCCTATTTATAACCAAAAACAGGCATGCTATCTGCCTTGAACTACTCAGACCAGCCTTGGCATTTGGTCTGCCCATACCCCCTGAATTCCCACTCCTATATGTCTTATCTTGTTTCAAGTTATTTGGTTCCCCACTGTCATGTCTCCTTTTATTAATTAACTCTAAAGTTATGGGCATATTAGTATTCAAATCACCTATTGGATCATCCCATGCTATTTATGTTTCCCAAACCCCCATTACTAGACAAAACATTAAACAAATGGTACATTTAGTACCTTTCTGGACAGACCCTTAAGTTAGGCTAATTTCAAACCTGTTAAATCCAAAATTACCCCCCCCCCCCGATGCCCTGAACTACTATACTACCCTAGCCCTTTTTTTAATCTGTATTAAATTACCCTGGTATCAGCTAGAACCAATGCCTAATCAATTTCACACAACAATCAAAACTTAAATTAGCTCACATAGCATCTGCTCAAAGTGGACTAAGCTAATACTACTGGGAACCAGTCCTGATTAACTCGGACCAAATGAACGAGCATGGAGTCAATAACACAAGCAACACTGGAAACAACTAGATGATCATACACCTAATTGAATTGGAACACGAAAAGAAGAAACAATCAACAGACTAATCGACGATACTTATTCAATCGATGACACAAATTATAACACATAATCAATGAACAGAAAACTTGGACCAAATAAAAGGTCCGCTAAAGGAGGAGAAGATGTTTGACAAAAATCGAAAATAAAACTAATACAACAACATAAACAAATAATAATAAACCAAAAATAGAACAAACAAAAGAGAGGAAAAAGACCTCAAGAAATCAGAAACCAAACAAACTCAAGCTCGAACTCAGACCCGAACTTTTGAGATCGAACGGACCTTAATCGAGTGTTCTCGACTGAGAACACTTCGACTAAGGTCGATTAGACACCCAAATTTCCCCTATTTTTGGACAAAGCCCATTTTGGTCTCGTCTAGGGTTTCTGGTTTGATTTGGGATTCGAACTGTTCTAGCATGATTAGAGGGAAACCAATGATGGTTTAGGAACGAGGGAGGTCCGGGGTTACCGTGGTGTGAGTTTGGGACTAGTTGGGGTAGGTTTAGGGTTTGCTCGAATCTTCGATTGAAGATTCAAGAAGCTATAGGATGATTCGAGGTAAACGGAGCAGGGATTCGTGGAGAGGGTGGTTAGGGGGTTCAATGGTGTTATTTGGGTAGCCGGTGGCGTTGTTGTCGCCGGGTTTCAGGCGAAGGGGTTCAATGGCGGCTAGGGTTTGGTGGGAGGTGTTCGTCTCTGAGAGAGACGACTGAACATGGGGGTTTGGTTTAGGGGGCGGGGTAAGGGGATTACGAATATATACGGGAGGGGATGTTTAATCCTGGTCGTTAGATCATTCAAGATCAACGGCCCGGATGAACTCATATGGGTGATACGGTGCTGTTTGGTTTAGGGGGGGGGGGGTCAGTTGGATTTGGGTGACGGGTCGGGCTAGGGGAATGGGTAAGAGAGGGGTGATCTTGGCCGTTGATCAACTTGAGATCAACGGCCCAGATCAGGCATGACCGATATGACGTTGTTCGGGACGTCTGTGAGACCAATCTGTTTGGACCGGGCACAAGGGTGTTTTGGGCCTGGTTTTGGGGTTATTTTGGACTGGCCCAATCCGATTTTGCTCTTTATTTCAATTGTTTTCCTTTTCTTTTATTTTCCCTTTTAATTCCTAATTACCAAAAATTCTAAATTAAATTGTAAAACCAAAATTATCTTAGAAAAATGTTAATTAACCCTTAATAATAATTATCATACAAGATTAATCATCAGTTGAAAACAAAATCACACAATTGGATGATAGAATGATAAAAATACAAAAATACATATTTTTTTTGTGATTTTCTTCTTTTGAAGCCAAATATGGCTTAATTAATTCTTAATCGTAAAAATAAAATCCTAAGTGCACATGCTACATATTTTTTGTATTTTTAATTAATTAAAATAAGATGAACATTCACAAACAAAAATACAAATAATTATCCAAAATGTCACGCCAATTCTCAAAATTGTACACAAAGGAAATTTGTTTTATTTTTGATCTCTTTTGGAGTAGTTTTCGTGAAGCAAAAATCGCGTGCTCACAGCTGCCCCTCTTTGTCCGAAAACACGAAGGATTTTTGTGCAAAGATAAAGTGAGCAGATACGAGCGATTTTTGCCCGCTTGACTACTCCGTGTGAAGCATTTTTTGAAAGATTTGACCGAACCTGCGCTTTAAAGGTTTCCTACATATACCTGGCTAAAAGGGAATCAAGTCAATATAGTTCGGGAAGTTTTGGTAGCTGGGATTACCATGGAACTGCGATTTTGTTGTTACTGCTGTTGCTGCTGCTACCACTGCTTACCGACCTCCTTATTACACCGTGCTAAAAAGAACACAAGAAGCTAGACTAAACTAGGGATTACAAAATCTTATCTATCTTCAAACTTGCTCTTGCCGCTTTGCTTTCTTGTTGGCTTGTATTTCCTGCGCTGTTTCTTTCTTTATGAAGTGGAATTTATGTTGGGGATATTTTGTTGTAACCCTCCGCTTTACTGACTTCTGACTTGAATTTGAGTGTATTCCTCTATTTTACAGGCGGGCCCCTAACTTCAAACTTGAGAATGTATTCCTCTATTATACGGGCGGGCTCCCGACTTCGACTTGAAACTTGAAATATATTCCTCTCTTATACGGGCGGGCTCCCGACTTCGGCTCAATACGTATTCCTCTGTTATACGGGCGGGCTCCTGACTTCATCTTCAAGTGAAAATGTATTCCTCTGTTATACGGGCAGGCTCCCCACTTCAACTTCAACTTAAAATGTATTCCTCTGTTATACGGGTGGGCTCCCAACTTTGAATTCAACTAAAAATGTATTCCTCTGTTATACGGGTGGGCTCGCGACATCAACTTCAACTTAAAATGTATTCCTCTATTATACGGGCTGGCTCCCGACTTCAACTTCAACTCAAAATGTATTCCTCAGTTATACGGGCGGGCTCCCAACTTCGACTTCAACTTAAAATGTATTCCTCTGTTATACGGGCGGGCTCCCGACTTCGACTTCAACTCAAAATGTATTCCTCTATTATATGGGCGAGCTCCCGACTTCAACTTCAACTTAAAATGTATTCCTCTGTTATACGATCGGGCTCCCGACTTCGACTTTAATTTAAAATGTATTCCTCTGTTATACGGGCGGGCTCCTGACATCAACTTCAACTTAAAATGTATTCCTCTGTTATACGTGCGGGCTCCCGACTTCAACTTTAACTTAAAATGTATTCCTCTGTTATACGGGCAGGCTCCAAATTCAACTTCAACTTGAAATGTATTCCTCTATTATACGGGCGGGCTCCCGACTTCAACTTCAACTTAAAATGTATTCCTCGGTTATACGGGCGGGCTCCCGACTTCAACTTCAACTTAAAATGTATTCCTTTGTTATACGGGTGGGCTCCCGACTTCAATCTCCTTTTAGAACTGCTTCCCTCAAAACTCGTGTTTCCCTCTTAACTATCGGGGATAACGCTGCCGGGGAATTTTCATTCCTTCAAAATTGGTGCTTCATTCTTCCGAGAATTGCTGGGGACGACACTGGCCTTTTACGCAAGTTTCATCCTTTTGTTCTGTCCGTTGGGGATACAACTTCCTTCCTTAAAACGTGTTGTTTTCCTCCTTTCAACACTCCTGGGGATAACACTGGTTCAAAGACCACTTCCTTTAAGACTGGTGTTGTCTTTCTTCTTCCCCAAGTGGATACCTGATTTCCAGAAAATTTTCAGAATGGAAGGAAAAGTTTCTGCCCCAGTTCAATAATCTTCCTTATATCATACCTTTCCGTCATCACTGCCATTTCCTTTACCTGCTTCAAATCAAAGAAAATTTGTTAGTTTAAAACGCGGTGAGTGGTTGTGCCACTCCTGCTGGGGATGGTTTTTCCCTTTCTCCCTTTTTCCATGATCTGCGTTGTCTGACCATCTTGAAACTTGGTCAATAATCTGCTGGGGATGCTCTTGCTTCTTGGCGATTCTTTGTTCACCAACTTCTCGACTATTGTTTTCCACTATTACTCCAAACTCTCCCGAAATCTTAGACCAATCCATCATTTGGTCTTACAATGACCTCTTTCTTGTTCCCCCCGTACTATCAGCATTTGCTGGGGGATGCTGTTATTTGCTAGGGATGATATTCCCCCTGGTCTTACAACGACATCTTTTGTGTTCCATTATGCTTACCTTCGGCCAGTCCTATCCGAATTTTACTTTGCATCATATTGGAAACTGGTAGTAAGCTCTGAAAATCCTTCTCAAAACGAACTATCATTGGAAAATCTTTAAACAAACAAAACAATCAACAAAAAACAAAAACAAAAATGATGATTTCAAAAAGGAAAAGTCTTTCTGAACAACTGGGGAGAAGAAAAAGGAAAAGAACTTATCTGAACGGTATAACCGATCCCAGTGATCATGTCGTGCATTCTGGATTAACCAACCCATTCTAATTGTATCAATCAACCTTTTTGATGGCCTTGCTTTGCACTTCAAAAGGCCCTTTAACCCAACTCTTTTGCCGAACCAACATCTTGTTCTGCTTGAATGCCTTGACGGATCCTTTCCGTCACTCTTATCTTGTTCGCCCCTTTTTGACCCCTTGTCACCTCATAGTGCCCTTTGAGGGGTTTTCACTAAGAAGACTCTCTCATTTCTCTCAAACTCCCGTCGTCTTATGGTGCCCGTAAAGGTTTTCACCGATAAGACTCTCTCATTTTATTTATCTCAACTTTCGTCGCCTTATGGTGCCTGTGTAGGTTTTCACCGATAAGACTCTCTCATTTTATCTCTCTCAACTTTCGTCGCCTTATGGTGCCTGTGCAGGTTTTCACCAATAAGACTCTCTCATTTTATTTTTTAGCTGGGAATCGGAGTGTTACCGATAAGGCTCTCTCTGCTGGGGATTCTCTTGGGTATCAAATGCTTTTCAGCTTATGATCCTCTTCCTGCTGGGGATCAGAGTGTTATTCCCCACTTTCATTTGCCTGACTCGGCCCTTCTCGGATACTGATTGGGAGGTCTTTTTTGGACATCAACTGGGGATTGAAATTCTTGGTATATGGCTTAAGAGGAAAGGGTATCAAGACTTTGAAAATAATTTTGACGGGTAAACTGTTACAACTCTTGGAATCAAATTTCTTTCCCGAAATTTAAAAACATAACTTCTGCCCCAGTTTTCTTTCTTGGGGATCTTTCGACTTTTATTACACTATGACATTGCCGTGAGGCGCCTACGTTCCCACTTCCTTTGTTTTTCTTGTTACTTTCTTTGTTTTTTGTTATCTTTTTTTTTTCATTTTCATTACTGATTCCAAAAGAAGGGTATGAAAGAATAAATAAGGCTCAAAAGGGGAAGCAAGGGTTAAAGTGTTTGATAGAAGAACAAACCGCCTTCGTCATTTCATTCTCCGATACAATACCAAGTACAAACAAGCAAAACAATTACAGCAAAAAGAAATCATACATAATATCTCTTGACTGCGTCGGAATTGATAGCCATGTCTATACATCTTCCTTCAATATCTATCAGACATAAGGCGCCATTGGACAACACTCTGGTCACAATAAACGGCCCTTGCCAATTCGGGGCGAACTTGCCCTTTGCTTCGGCCTAGTGTGGAAGGATTCATTTCAACACTTGTTACCCCACTTCGAATTTCCTGGGACGTACCTTCTTATTGTATGCTCTTGCAATCCTTTTTTGATACAGTTGGCCATGACACACTGCTGCCAATCTCTTTTCATCAAACAAACTTAATTGCTCCAATCGGGTTTTGACCCATTCATCATCATCAATCTCAGCCTCAGCGATAATTCGGAGAGACGGAATTTCAATCTCTGTCGGTATCACTACTTCGGTCCCATATACCAACAAATAAGGAGTTGCACCTACTGAAGTACGAACAGTAGTGCGATAACCCAACAATGCAAATGCTAACTTTCATGCCATTGTCTGGACCCTTCTACCATTTTCCTCAATATCTTCTTTATATTCTTATTGGCTGCCTCAACCGCTCCATTCGCCTTAGGAGGATATGGGGTAGAATTACGGTGTGTAATCTTGAATTGTTGACATACTTCTTTCATCAAACTGCTGTTAAGATTAGCACCATTATCCGTGATGATCACCTTTGGGATCCCAAATCTACAGATGATATGGGAATGAACGAAATCCACCACTGCTTTCTTGGTTACCGACTTGAAAGTTTTAGCCTCAACCCACTTGGTAAAATAATCAATGGTCACCAGAATGAATCTATGACCGTTGGAAGCTGCTGGCTCAATAGGTCCAATGACATCCATCCCCCATGCGACAAAAGGCCAGGGTGCTGACATTGTGTGTAATTCTGTTAGCCGAGAATGAATCAGATCTCCGTGTACCTGACACTGATGGCATTTACGCACAAAATTGATATAATCTCGCTACATAGTGAGCCAATAATATCCTGCTCGAAGAATCTTCTTTGCCAATACATATCCACTCATGTGTGGCCCACAAACTCCAGAATGCACCTCTGTCATAACTGTCGTGGCTTGACTAGCATCTACGCATCTCAGTAATCCCAAGTCCGGCGTTCTTTTGTACAACACTCCTCCACTGAGGAAAACTCCATTTGCTAATCGCCGAATGGCTCTCTTTTGATCTCTGGTAGCCTGCTCCAGGTATATACCCATCCTGAGGTATTCCTTGACATCATGAAACCATGGTTTGCCATCCAGTTCCTCCTCTATTATGTTGCAATAGGCATGCTGATCACGGACCTGAATGTGCAACGGGTCAACATGAACTTTGTCTGGATGATGCAACATTGATGCTAAGGTGGCCAAAGCATCGACAACCTCATTATGAACTCTTGGGATGTGCCAGAACTCCACTGATCGAAACCGCTTACTCAGATCGTGCAAACATTGTCGATATGGTATGAGCTTCAGATCCCGTGTTTCCCATTCACCCTGAATATTATGCACCAGGAGGTCCGAGTCTCCCAAGACCAAAACATCCTGGACATCCATGTCCACAGCTAACCGCAACCCCAAAATACATGCCTCATACTCGGCCATGTTGTTGGTACAATAGAGCCGTAGCTGAGCCGTAACAGGTTAATGATGCCCTATTTCGGAAATAAGTACTGCTCCTACTCCAACTCCCTTTGCATTTGAAGCCCCATCAAAGAAAAGCTTACATCCTGGTTTTTCAATCAACTCCATGTCGTCGACATGCATCGTTTCTTCATCAGGGAAATACGTCCTCAATGGCTCATATTCTTCATCGATCGGATTCTGCTAATGCCTGTGCTTTCATCGCGGTCCGAGTCACGTAAACAATGTCGAACTCCATAAGCAAAATCTACCACTTCGCCATCCTCTCTGTGGGCATAGGCTTCTGAAAAATATACTTCAATGGGTCCAGACGAGATATGAGGTAAGTAGTATAAGATGACAAATAATGCTTCAATTTCTGTGCCACCTAAGTTAGAGCGCAACATGTCTTCTCAAGTTGAGTGTACTTAACCTCATAAACCGTAAACTTCTTGCTGAGGTAATAGATGGCCTGCTCCTTCCTGCCTGTGATGTCGTGTTGCCTCAGTACACAACCAAATGAATTCTCCAGGACCATTAGATAAAGAATCAATGACCTCCCTGGCTCGGGTGGAACCAGCATAGGCGGATTTGATAAGTACCCTTTAATCTGGTCAAATGCTTCCTGACATTCTTCCGTCCATTCTATTGCAACATCTTTCTTCAGTAACTGAAAAATGGGTTCACAAGTCGTGGTGAGTTGAGCGATATACCTACTAATATAATTTAACCTTCCCAACAAACTCATCACCTCGGTTTTGTTCTTTGGAGGTGGCAACTCCTGAATGGATTTGATCTTCGACGGGTCTAACTCAATGCCTCGCCTACTGACTATGAATCCCAACAACTTTCCAGATGGAACACCAAATGCACATTTAGCAAGTTTGAGCTTAATATCGTACTTCCGAAGTCTTTGGAAAAACTTCCTTAGGTCTTTTACGTGATCTACCTGATGCATGGATTTTATAATCACATCATCCACGTACACCTTAATTTCTTTGTGTATCATATCATGAAACACAGTAGTCATTGCCCTCATGTATGTTTCTCCAGCATTCTTCAAACCAAATGGCATTACCCGATAGCAATAAGTTCCCCACGGCGTGATGAAAGTCGTCTTCTCTGCATCTTCCTCGTCCATCAAAATCTGATGATACCCAGCATAGCAATTATCGATCAAGATATGGATGTTGGGTAACGGGAAATTATCCTTTGGGCTTGCTCTATTCAGACTGCAGTAGTTGACACGTACCCTGATTTTTCCATCTTTCTTCGGCACTAGCACCACATTAGCCAACCAACTAGGATATCGAGTAACCCGAAAAACCTTAGCATTCAGCTGTTTGGTTACCTCTTCCTTAATCTTCACACTCATGTCGGTTTTGAACTTCCTCAATTTCTGCTTGACGGGAGGGCATGCCGGGTCAGTGGGTAATTTTTGAACCACTAAATTGGTACTCAAACTCGGCATGTCATCATATGACCATGCAAACACGTCCTTGAACTCAATAAGTGCTTTGATTAATTCTTCCCTGATGCTTGGTTCAATGTGGACGCTTATTTTTGTTTCTCGAATGTTATCCGCATCCCCCAGATTGCTTCTGTGTCATTCAAGTTGGGCTTGGGTTTCCCTTCAAATTGGCTTAATTCTCTGTTAATTTCCTCGAAGGCTTCGTCCTCATCGTATTCCGACTCATCATCATATTCTACCTCTTGCACTACCAGTTCGGAATTAGATTGATTTTTTAGACTAGGTTGAAGAACCATCGTGCATGCCATGTCATTAGAACTAGTATAAAGAGAACTGTTCAGAAAAGAAAAAGAATAAAACAAAATTAAAATAATATAAAGAGTAAAGAAAAAACTTCCATTGATTGAAGTACATGATAACAAGGTTTCACACTTTTGCCGAATAAAATAAAAGAAAACTGGATTACAACCCTGGTATAATCCATCTAAACATGAAGGAAAATCAAAGCCTACTACCACGACTACCTCCGTATGGGAAGAGGAGTAGCCATCCAATTGTTGATCTTGGCCTTAGGCCCCACAAACTGCGCATCCGCCCTGCTGGATCCTTCCCCAACTTCTACCATGTTGACTTCGGCAAATAATCTTTTAAAACCTTCATCCAGATCTCCATTTATACCAATAAGTGGCCCTGTAACCTTGGACAGCAATTGCT
Source organism: Nicotiana glauca (assembly GCA_026770625.1). Classification (NCBI taxonomy): domain Eukaryota; kingdom Viridiplantae; phylum Streptophyta; class Magnoliopsida; order Solanales; family Solanaceae; genus Nicotiana; species Nicotiana glauca. The sequence goes on along the minus strand of MU687977.1, from coordinate 49,778 downwards.
TTTTGATACTCGGCCTGACAAAAGATCGGGATATGCGTGGGATTGGCTTGGGAAGGACCCATGCCCTTTTCTTCATCTTCTTGGCCCGTCGCACATCCGTCGCTGTAGGCTTGAACCCCAGCCCAAAGGTATCCAAATTCTTGGGCAAAGAAACTAGCTGAACAGTACCCTGAAGATCATCCCCCAAACCTTTGCCTGGCACAAATCCGTTTTTCAGCATTTCCGAGGCCGCCATGACAGTTGCAGCTGCTATTCTGGGAAGTGGGATGTTTTCTCCCTCAGGAATTTTGTCCACTGAAACCGTATCGAAAACCTGGTAATCCCATGGTCCCTTTTCGTCATCAGTCTCTATGAAGGGCACAATGACATCACCCACGGCGCATGTATTGTCTTCCCCATGCACTACGATCTCTTGTCTATCCCACTCGAACTTGACCATCTGATGAAGTGTAGAAGGCACTGCTTTGGCAGCGTGAATCCATAGTCGCCCCAACAGAAGATTATACGACATTGCGACGTCCAACACTTGAAACTCCATGGTGAACTCAACCGGACCAATTGTCAATTCATGTATGATGTCACCTACTGTGTCTGTACCACCCCTATCAAATCCTCGAACGCAGATGTTGTTCTTGTGAATTCTGTCATTATCAACCTTCAGTTTGTCCAAGGTGGACAAAGGACAGATATTGGCATTGGACCCATTATCAATCAATGCTCGAGTGACCACCGAGTCTTCACACTTCACGGTCAAATAGAGAGCTCTATTATGTTCTGTCCCCTCTACGGGCAACTCATCGTCGGAAAATGTCACCCGGTTCACCTCAAAAATCTTGCTTGCTATTTTCTCCAGATGGTTCATAGAAACCTTATCCGGCACATGGGCTTCGTTCAAAATTCTCATCAACGCCCGGTGGTGCTCGTCGGAATGGATCAATAATGATAGCAATGAGATCTGTGCCGGGGTCTTCCTCAGCTACTCCACAATAGAGTAATCCTGTGCCTTCATCTTCTTCAAAAACTCTTCCACCTCTTCCTCAGTAACTGGCTTCTTTGTCACTACTGGATTGGTCTATCTCAACTCTGCGGGAGCAAAACACCTTCCCGAATGAGTTAGACCTTGGGTTTCGCACACTTCTTCCACAACTTCTTTCCCCTTATACATCACTGTCACTTGATTGTAACTCCAGGGCACGGCCTTCTCACTGATTATTGGTAACTGCAATACTGGCTGGATAACAACCGGTTCTGAGTGAGCCCATTTTACCACCACGGGTTTGCTTGACACCCCTTAAATCACTACCTTGACTGGTTCTGGTTTCTTCGCATCGATAGACGACCCTTTCCCCATCACCACAACTGGCTTGGTGTCTACACTTTTCAGCTGCACCACTGCCTTCTCATTGGTTAGCTTTTCCTCGGGACTGGCTTCACTGGCCCGGATCATCATCACTGTTTGCGAGGGCTTCTTAAACTCCCCTCCCTTGTGCACTAGTTCGATCATGTGGGTCTCATGGTGCGTTGGTAGCGGATTCTGGTTGATGTTTGGTGCTTCTGGAGTATGAACCACGATCATGTTTATATCAATAAGGTCTTGCACGACAATTTTTAATTTCCAACATTTCTCAGTATCATGTCCGGGGCCCCCGAACAATATTCACACCTTACTGAATGGTCCAGATTTTTAGGAAGGGGATTGGGCATTTTAGGCTCAATAGGATTCAACAGGCCTAACTGCCTCAATTTGTGGAAGAGAGCGGTATAGGATTCTCCCAGCGGAGTAAATGTTCTCTGCTTCTGCATTCTCTCATTCCTGAAAGCTTGATTCCCACGGAAACCTGACCCTGGAGGATTTCTGTAGGCCCTTGGGGGTGGATATGTGTTTTGTGGAGGTGGATACGTATTTTGGGGAGCCGGCGCATGCCATTGCGGGTGAGCTGGAGGCTGGGTATATGTTTGGGCGTGATGGACGAAAAAACATGGCTCTGGGTAGTATGGTTGTGGAGGGCTATATGGAGTGTAGAGTGAAGGACCTCTAGATCTAGACCAAGTGCCTGCTTCGACTGTTGTGACTTCTTCACTCTTCTTTTTCCCGAGCACACCTCCTGTGCCACTCTAGATAGCCTGTGTGGTAGCCTTGATTGCCGAATAGCTCATTATATTATTGGACTTGAGTCCTTCTTCGATCATGCTGCCCATTTTTACTACCTCGTTGAAAGATTTACCAACTGACGTCACCAGGTGACCAAAGTAAGTCGGCTCCAAAGTCTGCAAAAAGTAGTCTACCATTTCACCTTCCCTCATTGGCGGATCGACTCTCGCCGCTTGTTCCCTCCAACGAAACCCGAACTCCCTGAAGCTCTCTCCAGGCTTTTTCTCAAGTTTCAATAATGTGAGACGGTCAGGGACGATCTCAAGGTTATACTGGAAGTGACCTGCAAATGCTTGTGCTAGATCGTCCCAGGTATACCATCTGCTGGGATCCTACCTTGTATACCATTCTAGCGCAGATCCGCTTAAACTCTGACCAAAATAGGCTTTCAACAGCTCATCCTTCCCACCGGCCCCTCTCATCTTGCTACAGAAACCTTGCAGATGTGCCATTGGATCACCATGCCCCTCGTACAGATCAAACTTTGGCATCTTGAAACCCGCCGGCAACTGAACATCGGGGAAAGGACACAGATCCTTGTAGGCCACACTGACTTGGCCGCCCAATCCATGCATATTCCTGAAGGACTGCTCCAGGCATTTCACTTTGCGAAGCACTTCATCCTGCTCCGAACTCTTAGCCTGCCTCTCAGTTTCTGTCGGGATCTCAAGATGAGGATTATAAGTATGTGGCTCGGGTGCTTTGAAGGTAGGTTAAGGGGGATAGTATTGGTTATCGTGAGCCTAAAACAGCGGCTCACTGGATGATCTTTGTAGTGTGGCTGGTGGGGGTGCCGCGAAAACAGGGGCAGTTGGTGGAGGGAGGTTCTGATTGGGTGGTGGAACTTAGGGATCATAGGTATTTCTCACCTGATAGTATTGGTGAATTGGGAAGCTTGTTGACGGGCCAGGGGGAGGGTATTCCGGCGTGTGTATCGGTAGGAGAGTAAGAGTAGCGGGAGGGACTGGAACTTTTTGCACCCTAGCCCAGGCTAGGTGCATTTCTTTCATCTCTTGTCTCAACTTATCTACTTCCTCCTTCAGCATTTGATTTTCCGTCTTTTCCTCCTCAACACTTTTCTCCGAGTTAGACATGCTTTTCGGTATGGGCCCTTTAGATCTTGTCCGGTAATGGTAATCTGCTAGTATGTTCTAACAAACTAACTGTCTGAAACTGGATGTATCAAACTTTGTTAGCATTAGAGTTTAACACATATTGCAACTGCACGTTGGCATGAATGCACCTATATAGTTAATCGTCTCTATTATGCATTTGCTCGGTTGCATGCATCATCCCGGCTTCTTACATATGTGCCCCAAACTTTCCTTTCTTTCCTACATTTCCCTTTTTTCCTCTTTTCTTTTCTTTTTAATGGTGGTGGTCGAATCTTATGTGGATTGCCTACGTATCATGTCCCCGCATGAATCAGACTATATCGTAGTTCAAACCACAAGTGCAAAAAATAAAGACACCATTTTTTGGTTTTTTTTTTCAATTTTCATTAACAAAACGTTCCATTACAAGGCAAAACATTCTTGAAAGGAAACTGACAGACTTGATACAAATTACAGACCTAAAAGGAGAAATGCAAACTCCAAACGGACTACAGACTCTGAAGACCAGAAAAATGTAGACTCAAACTATGCATGCTTTAGAGTTTTGAATTTTGGTGCCCGCGGGGCGTCATTCGACCTTGCCGCGGGCTCTGGTGCAAGGCCCCTTTGCAGACCTTTCAGATCTTCCATGATCTGGTGGACATAAATCATTATTGAAGCAAATAGTACGAGACATATCCTCACAAGCTAGACACTTCATGGTAATGTAGTGCCCGATATCTTCGATTCTATCCCTTTCCACAAGCAGTCGCTCTATTTGTTGATCCCGCCTTCTCAGCACTTGAGCATTGTTAAAGAGTTGATCCTGAAACTTATTCATTTGTTCCTCCATTCGTGCCATCAGGTCATAACAGCGCTCCCTGTCTGTCCTGGCATCTCGGGCTTGCCTGAAGACCCTCTCTTTGAAAGTCGATATTGTTTCTCTCAATATGGCGATGCTCCCTTCGTAGTCCCTCTTTATTTGCCGCATATGCTTTGCTCTCGCCTCTGTACCTCTTGCCCATATGGCCTTGATACTTGTCATCCTAGCTTCAAATTCTTCCAAACCCTCTTGTTATTCGATGATTTGCTTTTTCAACCCCTTTATCAGCCTTTCGTCAGACCTACTTCTCTGTTGGTTGTCGGCATCCATTTTAATCTGTCAGATTTGGGCTTTCAAGGCTTCATTTTCTTGGGCCAGTTTGTTCTTTTCTCCATTATCAACATCAACCTACACACTATTTTCAAATTTCAGGTCGCGAACCCGTTGTTTTAGTTTGCCGATTTCTGCCCTGTATCCTTCTTCTTTTGCTAACCAGTCCCAACGCTCTTGTGAAGACCCGTCGAATTCCTAAAGGCGAGGTCTCTTAGCCGGCCTTTTGAACTCTAGTTCTCTTCGATACCAAGCAATATATCCTGGCACCACTTCGCCTTTGGACCTATCCCTGACACAAGTATTTTCTTTCAAGGTTTGGCATTCATTCCAAGTTTTGCGAACGACTGCTTCGGGAAACTGCCCATTAGGCCCAATTTCGATTATCTGGCTACTAAGATCTTCATTCTTTGGGATTATTTGGCACCGGCCCAACTGCCTTAAGACTCGGTACGGGACATATGGTTGAATACTTTTGAGACCCATCACCAACAAATGAGATCCTGTGGGTGACATATATATGACTTCATCCACAGATAGCCACCCAAATGTCCATTCTATCTGGCTTGCGGTAACAGAAAGCAGGCGTGTGACCCATTCGGTGACCCCTTCTGGCAAGCTAACCCCGTCGACCCTTGTAGAAAATTCTTCTATACACGTCTTCTTCGATGACCCATAGCTCATAAATGGAGGGTGATGACATAAATGTTCAATCATCCACATTTGCAGCAATATATTGCAACCCTCAAAGAAATCCCCTCTGGCTTTGCAAGCAGTAAGAGTGCGGAAGATGTCGGCTATTCTCATGGGTGCCAGAGTGCTGTTATCCTGAGTGAGCAAAGTACTGATGACCCCGGCGACTTGTATATCAATTTTCCCATCTTTTCTAGGAAACACCAGAAGTCCCAAAAAGGCTACCATAAACGCAATACACCTATGCTCTTCCCATTTCAGGCGGTTGTCCTTGCTACAGATTCTGCTCTCTGAATTGTTGAAACCTTCGATATGATCGTATCTGTCGTATATGAATGACAGAGTACAAAAGCCCTTTGCTAAATCTGGGTTGTTGATCGTTCTGCGAATCTTCATAGTGTCTAAGAACTTGTGAATGGTTACGGCCCTTGGAGCAATCAAGTACTGTTTTTTCATAGGAATCTTGGGACCCCCGATGTACCCTGCTATCTCTTCCAATGTCGGTGCGAGCTCGAAATCTGAGAAGTGAAATACATTGTGTGCCAGGTCCCAGAATGGAATTAATGCCTTTATGATGTCCCCCCTCGGATTAATCTTCAATAACCCAGTAAGGCCTCCTAAGTACAACTTGATCTTGTCTTGCCCCGATTCGCCTAAGTCATTCCACCACATATGTAACCCCAACGGGATTTTATTTATAAGGGCTCCGGGTGAATTCTGGTTCATGCTCATTCTGCACATTTATTAAGGTGATTTAGGCAAAAAAGCAAAACATTTACTTGACTCAAAACAAAACTAATTCTTTTTTTTTTTATTTTAAAAAGAAAGACTGGTTTTCCAAACACGGCCTTTCAACACTTCAGGGACGAATATTTTAAGGTTGTGGGGGTCAACTGGCCAAAAGTCTTTAAAAAATTACCAAAGGTGGCTGTTTATGCAAAATCGGCCTTTCGGCGTCCCTTTCGGGAACATTTGGCTTTTTTTGACAAAAACAACATCACCTGATTTATTTACGACTCTTTTCTTGTTTTCCAAATTAAAATAAATGCCCCGGTATTGAAAACACGGCCTTTCAGCGCCTCGGGGACGAAGATTTTAAGGTTGTGAGTGTCAAAAATAAAAACCTGACCAAAAGTGGCCATTCATGCAAAGTTAGCCTTCCGGCGTCCCTTTCGGGAACATTGGGCTATTTTTGACACAAACGGCATCACCCGACTTTGTTTATGACGAAAATCAAAATTTTGACATTTTAGCTAGTTTTGGAACAGGGGAAGTTGGACCCGATTAGGGTTGCCTACGTATCTCACATCCGATGAGAATCAAACATGCGTAGTTCAGGTAATAAACTAACTATTTTTTAACACAAGACTCTTTTTTTATCTACAAATACACTATTTCGGAAAACAATGCTCTTTTTGTATTTTTCTTTTCTCAACAAACTAATGAAACTCTTTACTCGACCAATAAAACAAACCATTTCCCTTTTCTCTTTTTTTTTTCCTCAAAAATTTGGCAGAGCTTCAACACTGTTTCGACATTGGTTTGTTTTCTTTTCTAAAATAGTTATCTCTCTACACTGTTATTATTTTTTTTTCCCCACAAATTTCCAATATTCCCGATTTTCAGAAACCGGTCAGCATGCAAGTCTGAAGCAAATAAATGCATAAAACAAACAGGATGCAGCAGGATGGTCTTTTTCATTTCAGGTTACCTGTCCTAGACGGACCCAACCCCTGTGTTGAGTCCCCTAAGTCAAATGCAATATGATGCAAATAAACGTTCCTACTAGGGATCCGGTATGAAGTCAAGTTATTCTAGGTTCAAAAACCTAGGTATGTGTTCTAGACAGTGTACCCGAGCGGACAACTCGAGTCGGGGAGGGGGCTACGTACCGGGGACCCGTAAGATCGTCCGGCTTTGTAACTTGTCTGAGCCCTTTCTTATTTCAAGGTATGACAGTAACAGAATAGGGAGTCTCAACCAGTAAGCACATCCCCGAAGGTGAGAAGAGAAAGGTTTCGGCACAGTTTATATATACAGTTCAAATAATATCAAAGCGGTAAAACATTTAGCACATTTAGCGGGAAAGCATGTAGAAAAATCAGACAAAGCCAAACATAACAATTATTATAAGCTCGAAATATTAAACCCTGAACCAAAGTTCTAGGTTATACCAGAAAGTTCCCCAGCGGAGTCGCCAAAGCTGTCACACCTCCTTTTTACGCTCACAGCACCCCGTGAAGGGTGTAATGAAGGGAGTTTTTCCAATTAGAGGACAATCGAAACGGGATTTATTATTAAGAGTTGGAGTCGACACTTGAGAGATTTATGGTGTCCCAAGTCACCGGTTTGAATCCCGAATCGAGGAAAAAATGACTCCGTATTATAGTCTACGAATCAGAAATCCGGATAAGGAATTCTGTTAACCCGGGAGAAGGTGTTAGGCATTCCCGAGTTCTGTGGCTCTAGCACGGTCGCTTAACTATTATATTAGGCTTAATTATCTGATTTGAGTACATGCTTTAACTTATGTGCAAATTTGCCTTTTACCCGCTTGTGATTATTATTATTTTATAAGAATTGCAACGTCGTGAAAACACATCTCAAACCACGTCACATCAATTTACCCGTGGTTATAGACACATTTCGACTCCGTTGAGATTTGGATTTGGGTCACATAAATGTGCACCCGAGTTTAAGAAAGTAAATTATTAAAAAGCACGCCTAAAGCGACTAGCGTATTATTATTTTTGGGGAAGGCCGTGAAATTTTGCTAAACGGCTCGTCCCGAAGTCTAAGTAATTTTACAAACACTTATAGAGGGCCCCGCAGCTTGTGTATTTTTTTTTTGTCGAGGCTCGTCTCATTCATTTATTAAAAAAAAGAATTGCAACGTCGTGAAAATGCATCTCGAACCACGTCACATCAATGTACCCGTGGTTATAGACACATTTTGACTCCGTTGAGATTTGTATTTGGGTCACATAAATGTGCACCCGAGTTTAAGAAAGTAAATTATTAAAAGCGCGCCTAAAGCGACTAGCGTATTATTATTTTTGGGGAAGGCCGTGAAATTTTGCTAAATGGCCCATCCCGAAGTCTAAGTATTTTAGTATAAACATTTATTGAGGGCCCCGCAATTTATGTATTTTGTTTGGCGAGGCTCGTCTCATTTCTTATTTAAAAGGCAAACCTAAAAGCGACTATGATTTTCTATTTTTCGTCTCTTAAAATATAAAAAAAAGCCCTAATTAAAGTATTTGGGGAGGACAAATCCTCATGAGTCAATCTCAACTCAGTAAGTCTGATAACATAATAGGTAACAACAAAAGCCTTAGCAATTCGTTTGAAACTATCAGATTGTGTTTCATAAAAAAAAACAATTTGGACAACTATAGACCTGGGCCCAGGCCCAAACGTATACGTACAGTAGAATAGGACCTGGGCCACTCAATAAGGTTTTTAAACCTTTACCTTGTGCAGATGAGCCCAATCCACCACATCAACCAATCTTCTATTCAATTTGCACCGTTTTTACTGAAATGTTTCTTCAAGCTGTTCTAATCGAATCCCAGTGGTGGTTATTGCTTTGGTTCCGATTTTTATACTCAACCTATGTATTATTAGATGTTCTACTGCTTTATCCAGAAAAACGCTGATTAAACTGAAGCACTACTAGCTAAATGAAATTGTCACATCTAAGAGCTAATTTAACAACACAAATATTTGTTATCTGATTCTACTCCAACGATGATGCTCGCTTGAAGGAACTAATTCAAGTTCATACCTCGACTAGATTTATAACAATTATACGTGTGAGGCTATTAAACTAAAGTAGTAACCGTATCATGAAATCAATTTCAGCATTCCAAATTGTTCTCTAAATCTGCAGATTAACAGCAATACACAATCTAGTATAGTCCAGCAATACACAGTCCCAGTTTAGTTAACACATTCAGTCAGCTGTTTACATAAACTCACTAGCAACACTCGACTAACCAAATAGAAAATGTAGATAATGCATGAAGATAATCAGGATCAGCAAGTGAAGAAACAACGAGATTTCATTCCAAACTTCTCTACATCACATATTACATCACCAGGGTTCGAGACATATACCTGGTATTGGAAACACAAGAAGAGGAAGGAGTGATCAGCAGCAGTAGTAACGATACAGCAAATAACAACAATACACCAGCAACAACCCAGTAATAAAAACCAGAACAGCAATGGAACAGTAACAGATGAACAATACCAATTGAAAACCAACAGCAAATACTCAACACCCAAAATGAAACCCAACTCGAAACCAACTTCAACCAGGAAGTAGTAGAAAAGCAGTCCAGGAATCAACTTTTAACCAGACAAACACTAGTTTCGACTTCAGGAGTGAATCAATGACCCCCAGTACCAACAAAAACAGAGCTTAACCCACAGCAATATCAACACAAGCCAAATGAACTCAAAGATACACTAGAGTTACTTAAGATCAGTCTTAGTGTATTTGAATCAGGAAAATGAAATCAATGAAGCAAAAGAGAGGCTTCAATGAAACAGTGGGGTTTTCAGCTCTCAAATTTTTCAACTTTCAATTCTGACCTTTTTTCAGATTTTCAAAAGCCATCCCCCAACTCTATCAAAACATCTCCTATTTATAACCAAAAACATGCCTACTATGTGCCTTGTACTACTCAGACCAGCCTTGGCATTTGGTCTGCCCATACCCCCTGAATTCCCACTCCTATATGTCTTATCTTGTTTCAAGTTATTTGGTTCCCCACTCACATGTCTCCTTTTATTAATTAACTCTAAGGTTATGGATATATTAGTATTCAAATCACCTATTGGATCATCCCATGCTATTTATGTTTCCCAAACCCTCATTACTAGACAAAACATTAAACAAATGGTACATTTAGTACCTTTCTGGACAGACCTTTAAGTTAGTCTAATTTCAAACTTGTTAAATCCAAAATTACCTCCCCCCCCCCCAATGCCCTGAACTACTATACTACCCTGACCCTTTTTTTAATCTGTATTAAATTACCCTGGTATCAACTATAACCAATGCCTAATCAATTTTACACAATAATAAAAACTTAAATTAGCTCACACAGCATCTGTTCAAAGTGGACTAAGCTAATCATACTGGGAACCAGTCCTGATTAACTCAGACCAAATGAACGAGCATGGAGTCAATAACACAAGCAACACTGGAATCAACTAGATGATCATACACCTAATTGAATTGGAACACGAAAAGAAGAAACAATCAACAGACTAATCGACGATACTTATTCAATCGATTACACAAATTATAACACATAATCAATGAACAGAAAACTTGGACCAAATAAAAGGTCCGCTGAAGGAGGAGAAGATGTTTGACAAAAATCGAAAAGAAAACTAATACAACAACAAAAACAAATAACAATAAACCAAAAATAGAACAAACAAAAGAGAGGAAAAATACCTCAAGAAATCAGAAACCAAACGAACTCAAGCTCGAACTCTGACCCGAACTTTTGAGATCGAACGGACCTTAATCGAGTGTTCTCGACTGAGAACACTTCGACTAAACACCCAAATTTCCCCTATTTTTGGACAAAGCCCAGTTTGGTCTCGTCTAGGGTTTCTGGTTTGATTTGGGATTCGAACCGTTCTAGCATGATTCGAGGGAAATCAATGATGGTTTAGGAACGAGGGAGGTCCGGTGTTACCGTGGTATGAGTTTGGGACTGGTTGGGGTACGTTTAGGGTTTGATCGAATCTTCGATTGAAGATTCGAGAAGCTATTTGATAATTTGAGGTAAACAGAGTAGGGATTCGTGGAGAGGGTGGTTAGGGGGTTCAATGGTGTTATTTGGGTGGCCGGCAGCGTTGTTGCCGCCGGGCTTCAGGCGAAGGGGTTCAATGGCAGCTAGGGTTTGGTGGGAGGTATTCGTCTCTGAGAGAGACGACTGAACGGGGAGGGGAAAGGGGGGGTTTGGTTTGGGGGGCGGGGTAAGGGGATTAGGAATATATACGGGAGGGGATGTTTAATCTTGGTCGTTAGATCATTCAAGATCAACGGCCCGGATGAACTCATGTGGGTGATATGGTGCCGTTTGGTTTAAGTAGGGGGTCGGTTGGAACCGGGTAACGGGTCGGGCCAGGGGAATGGGTAAGAGAGGGGTGATCTTGGTCGTTGATCAACTTGAGATCAATGGCCCAGATCAGGCATGACCGATACGACGTCGTTCAGGACGTCTGTGAGACTAGCCTATTTTGACCGGGCACAGGGGTGTTTTGGGCCTGGTTTTGGGGTTATTTTGGACTGGCCCAATCCGATTTTGCTCTTTATTTCAATTGTTTTCCTTTTCTTTTATTTTCCCTTTTAATTCCTAATTACCAAAAATTCTAGATTAAATTGTAAAAACAAAATTATCTTAGAAAAATATTAATTAACCCTTAATAATAATTATCACACAAGATTAATCATCAATTTAAAACAAAATCACACAATTGGACGATAGAATGATAAAAATACAAAAATACATATTTTTTTGTGATTTTCTTTCTTTTGAAGCCAAATATGGCTTAATTAATTCTTAATCGTAAAAATAAAATCCTAAGTGCACATGCAACATATTTTTTTGTATTTTTAATTAATTAAAATAAGATGAACATTCACAAACAAAAATGCAAATAATTATCCAAATTGTCACGCCAATTCTCAAAATTGTACACAAAGGAAATTTGTTTTATTTTTTATTTCTTTTGGAGTAGTTTTCGTGAAGCAAATATCACGTGCTCACAATGAGGATCTACGTATCCAAGTAGTTGAAATCAGTCCTGACGGTCAGTTTCCTGAAGCAAGATTCCTCCAGATCTGGAGCAAATGTCAATACTTGGCGGTGAATACTTGTGTACTGGATCGGGCTAGAGGGGAAGTTGCACCCGGATATCACGCTTGGTATAAAAGGGAAGTGTCCTTTGGGAGGCCGGCTAAAACAACTCACCTCTAGGATTTTGCTGAGTCATCACAAGAACAGTGGGACTGGTTGGCCAAAGAGCGCAAATATCGGGCCGAAATAGGAAAGCTGAAACAACAGATTAGGGATATGAAATTTGAGAACAAGGTGCAAGCTACTGCCGATGAAGGAGAAAAGAACAAATTAGCCCAAGAAAATGAGGCTCTTAAGGCCCAAGTCCTACAGATGAGAATAGATGCTGACAACCAGCAGAGAAGTCAGTCTGAAGAAAGGCTGATAAGTGGATTGAAAAATCAAATCATTGAATGCCAAGAGGATTTGGGAAGATCTGAAGCTAGACTGGCAAGGATCCAAGCCAGATGGGCAAGAGGTGCAGAAGAGCGGGCACAGCGTATGCGGCAGATGAAGAGGGACTACGAGGGGAACATTACTATGATGAGAGAAACAATATCTACCCTCAAAGAACGGGTCTTCAGATAGGCAAGAGCCTCGAGAGCTGATAGGAAACACTGTTATGACTTGATGACACGGATGGAGGAACAGATGCATGAATTTCAAGATCAACTCTTTCGCAACGCTCAAGTGTTGAGAATGTGGAACCAACATATAGAGCGGTTGCTTCGGGAAAAAGACAGAATCAGGGAAAGAATCGAAGATATCAGGCACTACATCACCAGGAAGTGCCTAGCATGCAAGGATATGACCTGTACCACCTTCTTTGCTGCGATGATGATTTATGTCTGCCAGATCATGGAAGAGTTGAAAGGGTTGCAAAGGGTTCTGGCAAAAAGGTCCGCGGCAAGGCCGAACGATGCCTCGCGGACCCCAGGAAATTTTAGAGTATTGGAGTGATGTCTTGAGTGTGTGCTTTTGGGTTTTTGAAAGTCTAGTTTTAAAATCATGGTGTTCAAGTTTGGAGTATGTTTTTTAGTCAAGTATTTTCTTATTTAGAGTTTGTTGTTGGGATTTTGAATCATGATTGTAATCAAAGAAGTTTGTTATAAAAATCTCGAAAATTTTATCACATCTTTATCAGGTCAGAACTACACACGGTCTGATTCATGCGGGGACATGATACGTAGGCAATCCACATAAGATTCGACCACCATTAAAAGAAAAAAAAGGGGGAATAATAGAAAAACAAAAAGAAAGAAACAAAGAAAATAAAGGAAATTTTGGGAAACATTTAAAAAGAGGCAAAGATATAAGAAGCCGGAATGACGCATGCAATAGAAGCAAAGACATGATAGAAATGGTTAAACTGCCTTGGTACATTCCATCCCAACGTGCAAATTGCAATATTTGTTAAAGCTCTAAAACTAACAAGTCGTTGTTTCAGAAATTTCAAATAGTTAGCTTGTTTAGAACGTACTGGCACATTACCATTACCAAACAAGATCAAAAGGACCAATACCAAAGATCATGTCTAGTTCGGACAAAGTGTTGAAGAGGAAAAAATAGAAATGTAGACAATGAAGGAGGAAGTGGACAGGTTGAGACAAGATATTGAAGAGATGCACCTAGCCTGGGCTAGGGGGCAGTCATTACCAATCCCTCCCACTGCTCCTACTCTAACACCGGCACAGACTCCGGAATACCCTCCCACCGGCCCACCGACAAGATTCCCAATCTACCAATACTATCGGGGGAAAACTTCTTACACTCCCCAAGATACACCACCCAAACAAGACCCTACTCCACCAATTGTTCCTGTTTTTGTGGCACCTCCACCCACCACACTGCAAAGATCATCCAGCGAGCCGTTGTTTCAGGCTCACGATAGCCCATATTACCCTCCTGAACCTACCCTCAAAGCTCCTGAGCCACATACTTATACCCCTCACTTTGAGCTCCCGGTAGAAACTGAGAGGCCGTCTAAGAGTTCAGAGCAGGAAGACGTGCTCCGCAAAGTAAAAATCCTAGAGATGTCCTTTAGGAACATGCACGGGTTGGGTGGCCAAGTTTGTGTGGCCTATAAAGATCTGTGTCCTTTCCCCGATGTTTAACTACCAACGGGGTTCAAAATGCCAAAATTTGATCTGTACGAAGGACATGGTGACCCAGTAGCGCACTTGCGGGGTTTCTGTAGTAAGATGAGAGGGGCGGGTGGGAAACATGAGCTGCTGATAGCATACTTCGGTCAAAGCTTGAGCGGATCCGCACTAGAGTGGTATACGAGGCAGGATCCTAGCAGGTGGTACACCTAGGATGACCTGGCGCAGGCATTTGCTGGTCACTTCCAATATAATCTTGAGATCGTCCCTGACCGTCTCACATTGTTAAAAATCGAGAAAAATCCCGGAGAGAGCTTTGGGGAATTTGGGTTCCGCTGGAGGGAGCAGGCGGCGAGGGTTGATCCCCAATGAGGGAAAGTGAAATGGTGGATTACTTTTTGCAAACGTTGGAGCCAACTTACTTTGGTCACCTAGTGACATTAGTTGGTAAATCTTTCAATTAGGTCGTGAAAATGGGTGGCATGATTGAAGAAGGACTCAAGTCCAATAAAATAATGAGTTATTCGGCAATCAAGGCCACCACTCAGGCCATCCAGAGCGGCACGGGAGGTGTGCTCGGGAAAAAGAAGAGGGAAGATGTCGCAGCGGTTGAATCCAGAGCTTGGTATGAATCCAGAGGCCCTTCACCCTACTATAGTCAACCCCAACCCCACCGACAAAATTACTCTCATGCTCCATATAGCCACCCACATTATTATTACCCAACACCCGATCCTCACTTCTCTGTCCACCATGCTCAGACATACGTTCAACCTCCCGTCCAGGCACCATGGTGTGCATCGGACCCATAAAATAACTACCCACCTCCAAGAGTATACTGAAACGCCCCTGGTATAGGTTTTCATCCGAACCAAGCCTTCAGGAATGATAGGGCGCAAAAGCCAAAAACTTTCACTCCATCGGGAGAATCTTACATCAGTCTGTTCCACCGGCTGAGGCAGTTAGGATTGTTGAATCCGGTCGAGGCTAAGTTGCCAACCCCCCTCCGAGAAATCTTGATCATTCTTTGAGTTGTGAATACTGGTCAGGAGCACCTGGACACGACACGGAGAAATGCTGGAAGTTAAAAACAGCTATTCAGGAGCTTATCGACACTCGGCAAATTGAGGTTCAGGCTCCAGAGGCGCCAAACATTAACTAGAACCCGTTGCCTGCTCACCATGAGACCCACATAATCGAATTGGTACACAAGGGAGGGGAGTTAAAGAAGCCCTCGCTAACGGTAATGATGATCCGGGCTAGCGACACCAGTTCAAAGGAAAAATCAACCATCGGGAAATCAGTGGTCCAAGGCAACACAATTGTGGTGGCTGAGAATGAGTCGTCAAGCATTATTGCAGTGAAGCCACAGCAAGCCAAATTGGTAGTACCAGGGGTTGCAATAAAGCCTGTTGTGGTTGTGAAGGGTGCTCGTAGGAAGTCGGTTATTATCAAGCCAGTAATTCAGTTACCAATAATTAGTGAGAAGGCCGTGCCATGGAATTATGGTCAAGTGACACTAATGTATAAGGGGAAGGAAGTTATGGAAGAAGTGTGTGAAACCCAAGGTCTAACTCATTCGAGAAGGTGTTTTGCTCCCGCAGAGTTAAGAAAGGACAATCCAGTAGCGGTCAAGAATCATGTAACCGAGGAAGAGGCGGAAGAATTTTTAAAGAAAATGAAGGCGCAAGATTACTCCATTGTAGAACAACTGAGGAAGACATCGGCACAAATCTCACTTCTATCATTATTGATCCATTCATACGAGCATCGACGACCATTGATGAAAATTCTGAATGAAGCCCATGTTCCGGATAAGATCTCTGTGAACCATCTGGATAAAATAGCAAACAAGATCTTTGAGGTGAATAGAGTGACCTTCTCCGATGTTGAGTTGCCCATGGAAGGTACAGAACACAACAGAGCTTTTTATCTGACAGTGAAATGTGAGGATTTCGTAGTCACTCGAGTGTTAGTTGACAATGGGTCCAGTGCAAACATTTGTCCTTTGTCTACATTAAACAAGCTAAAGGTTGACAATGATATAGTTCACAAGAATAGCATCTGTGTGCGAGGGTTTGATGGTGGAGGTAAAGACACAGTGGGTGATATCATACTAGAGTTGACAATCGGACCAGTGAAGTTCACTATGGAGTTCCAGGTACTAGACATAACAGTCTCTTATAACCTCTTGCTGGGGCGACCCTGGATCCATGCCGCCAAGGAGGTACCTTCTACATTGCATTAGATGATCAAATTCTAATGGGACAGACAGGAGATCGTCGTGCACGGTGAAGACAATATGTGCACTCTAAGTGGTGCCATTGTTCCTTTCATAGAAGCTGATGATGACAAAGGGACATGGGTCTACCAAGTCTTTGGCACGGTCTCAGTAGAAAAGATCCCGGAAGGGAAAAGCATTCTAGTTCCCAAAATAGCAGCCGCAACTGTCATGGTGGCATCGGAAATGTTAAAGAATGGGTTCATACCGGGGAAAGGTCTGGGTGTTGATCTCTAGGGCATTATACAGCCAGTCTCTCTTCCCAAGAATCTGGATACTTTTGAACTGGGGTTCAAGCCCACTGCTGCGGATGTAAGACGGGCCCACAAGATGAAGAAGAAGGCATGGGTCTTTCCCAAGCCTGTCCCACGTCTGTCCAGATCTTTTGTCAGACCAAGCATCAAAAAGCAATTGTTGTCCAAGGTTACAGGGTCATTAATTGCTGCAGATGGAGATTTGAATAAGGGGTTCGAAAGGTTATTTGCGAAGGTTAACATGTTAGAGGTTGGGGAAGGGTCCAGCAAGGCAGATGTGCAGTTCTTGGGGCAAAAGGCAAAGATCAACAATTGGATAACTACTCCTCTCCCCATTCGGAGAGAGTCTTGGTAGTTGGCTCTGATTTTCCTTCCTGTTTTCTGGATTATTCCAAGGTTGTAATTCAGATTTCTTTTGTTTTGTGCTCGTCAAAGTGTGAAACCTTGTTATCCCGTACTTCAATAAAATAAAAGTTTTCTTTATTCCTTATTTTATTTTAATTTTGTTTTCTTCTTTTTTTTTGTACAGTTTTCTCTATACTGGTCTTAATGACATGGCATGCACGATGGATCTTCAACCTAGTCTAAAAAATCAATCTGATTCCAAAATAATAGTGCAAGAGGTAGATTACGAGGATAGGTCAGAATACGATGAAGATGAAGCCTTCGAAGAAATTAATAGAGAATTAAGCCAATTTGAAGAGAAACCCAGACCCAACCTAAATGACACGGAAGCTATTAATCTAGGGGATGCGAATGACGTCAAGGAAACTAAAATAAGAGTCTGCATTGAACCAAACGTCAGGGAAGAATTAATCAAGGCACTTATTGAATTCAAAGACATTTTTGCATGGTCATATGATGACATGCCGGGATTGAGCACCGACTTAGTGGTTCACAAATTGCCCATTGACCCGGCAGTTCCTTCCGTCAAGCAAAAGTTGAGGAAATTCAAAACCGACATGAGTGTGAATATTAAGGAAGAGATAACCAAACAGGTGAATGCAAAGGTTATCCGGGTCACTCGGTATCCTGATTGGTTGGCTAATGTGGTGCCAGTATCGAAGAAAGATTGAAAAATCAGGGTGTGTGTTGATTATCGCAACTTGAACAGAGCATGCCCAAAGGATAACTTCCCATTACCCAACATCCATATTTTGATCAATAATTGTGCCAAACGTGAGATCAGATCTTTTGTGGATTGCTATGTTGGGTATCATCAGATTCTAATGGATGAGGAAGATGCAGAAAAGACGACTTTCATTACACCATGGGGAACTTATTGCTACCGGGTAATGCCATTTGGTTTGAAAAATGCTGGGGCAACGTACATGAGGGAAATGACTACTGTGTTCCACGATATGATACATAAAGATATTGAGGTGTACGCGGATGATGTGATCATAAAATCCAAGCACCAGACAGACCACGTAGGAGACCTAAGGAAGTTTTTCCAAAGACTTCGAAAGTACGATATTAAGCTCAGCCCCGCCAAATGTGCATTTGGTGTTCCGTCCGAAAATCTATTGGGATTCATAGTTAGTCGACGAGGCATTGAGTTGGACCCATCAAAGATCAAATCCATCCAAGAATTTCCACCTCCGAAGAATAAGACTGAAGTGATGAGTCTGTTGGGAAGGTTGAACTATATCAGCAGGTTTATTGCTCAGATCACATCAACTTGCGAACCCATTTTTAGGTTGTTGAAGAAGGACGCTATGGTCAAATGGACTGAAGAATGCAAAGAGGCATTTGATAAGATAAAGGAGTATTTGTCAAACCCACCTGTGTTGGTTCCGCCTGAGCCAGGGAGACCTTTGATTCTTTATCTAATGGTTATGGAGAATTCATTTGGTTGGGGCAGCATGACATCACCGGCAGGAAGGAACATGCCATCTATTATCTCAGCAAGAAGTTCACGGCTTATGAGGTTAAGTACACTCACCTTGAGAGGACATGTTGTGCCCTAACTTGGGTAGCACAAAAGCTGAAGCATTATCTGTCATCCTATACTACTTACCTCATTTCATGCTTAGATCCATTGAAGTATATTTTCCAAAAGCCTATGCCCACAGGGAGATTGGAAAAGTGGAAAATATTACTCACAGAATTCGACATTGTCTATGTGACGAGGACGGCAATGAAAGCCCAAGCATTGGCCGATCACTTGGCTGAGAATCCGGCTGATGAAGAATATGAGCCATTGAGAACGTATTTTCTTGATGAAGAAGTGATGCATATCGATGAGCTACAATTGAATGAGGAACCAGGATGGAAACTTTTCTTTGATGGAGCTGCAAATATGAAGGGAGTCGGAATAGGAGCAGTGCTTATTTCTGAAACACGACATCATTATCCTGCTACGGCTCAGCTTCAGTTTTATTGTACCAACAACACGGCTGAATATGAAGCATGCATTTTGGGGTTACGGTTAGCTGCGGACATGGATGTCAAGGACGTTCTGGTCTTGGGAGATTCGGACCTCCTAGTACATCAGATTCAAGGAGAATGGGAAACACGGGATTTGAAGCTCATACCGTATCGACAATATCTGTACTATCTGTGTCAACGGTTTCGATCAGTGGAGTTTAGGCACATCCCAAGAGTTCATAATGAGGTTGCTGATGCCTTGGCCACCTTAGCATCAATGTTGCACTATCCGGATAAAATTCACGTGGATCCATTGCATATTCAGGTTCGTGATCAGCATGATTATTGTAACATGATAGAGGAAGAACTGGATGGCGAGCCATGGTTCCACGATGTCAAGGAGTACCTAAGGATGGGCATATACTCGGTACAGGCCACATGAGATCAAAAGAGAGCCATTTGACGGTTGGCAAGTGGATTTTTCCTCAGTGGAGGGGTGTTGTACAAAAGAACACCGGACTTGAGATTGCTAAGATACTAGTCAAGCCACGACAGTTATGACAGAGGTGCATTCTGGAGTTTGTGGGCCACATATGAGTGGATATGTATTGGCGAAGAAGTTTCTTCAAGTAGGGTACTATTGGCTCACTGTGGAGCGAGATCGTATCAGTTTTGTGCGTAAATGCCATCAATGCCAGATACACGGAGATTTGATTCATTCTTCGTCAACAGAATTACACACAATGTTGGCACCATGGCCCTTTATTGCATAGGGCATGGATGTCATTGGACCTATCGAGCCGGCAGCTTCCAATGGTCATAGGTTCATTCTGGTGGCCATCGACTACTTCACTAAGTGGGTTGAAGCTAAAACTTTCAAGTCGGTAACCAAGAAAGCAGTGGTGGATTTTGTTCATTCCCATATCATCTGTAGATTTGGAATCCCGAAGGTGATCATCACGGATAATGGTGCTAATCTTAACAGCAGTTTGATGAAATAAGTATGTCAACAATTTAAGATTACACACCGTAATTCCACCCCATATCGTCCCAAAGCGAATGGAGCGGTTGAGGCATCCAACAAGAATATAAAGAAGATATTGAGGAAAATGGTAGAAGGATCCAGACAATGGCATGAAAAGTTACCGTTTGCGTTGTTGGGCTATCGTACTACTGTTCGTACTTCAGTGGGTGCAACTCCTTATTTGTTGGTATACGGAACTGAAGCAGTGATACCGGCAGAAGTTGAAATTCCACCTCTCCGAATTGTCGCTGAGGCTGAGATTGATGATGATGAGTGGGTCAAAACCCGTTTGGAGCAGTTGAGCTTGATTGATGAAAAACAATTGGCAGCAGTATGTCATGGCCAATTGTATCAAAAGAGGATGGAAAGAGCATACAATAAGAAAGTGCGTCCCAGGAAGTTTGAAGTGGGGCAACAAGTGTTGAAACGAATCCTTCCCCATCAGGCCGAAGCAAAGGGCAAGTTCGCCCCGAATTGGCAAGGGCCGTTTATTGTGACCAGAGTGTTGTCCAATGGCGCTTTATGTTTGACAGATATTGAAGGAAGATGTATAGACATGGCTTTCAATTCTGACGCAGTCAAGAGATATTATGTATGATTTATTTGATTGTAATTGTTGTTTGTTTGGCATTGTACCGGAGAATGAAATGATGGAGGCAATTTGTTCTTCTATCCAAACACTTTAACCTTTCCTTCCCCTTTTGAGCCTTATTTATTCTTTCATACCCCTATGTTGGAATCAGTAAGGAAAATGAAAAAAAAAGAAAAAAAAATTATAACAAAACAAAAGAAAAATCACAAGAATACAAAGGAATTGGGTGAACTACGTTTGACCTGATTCCTCAAAGAGGATACGTAGGCGCTTCACGGATCGGTCATAGTGTAACAAAAAATCAAAAGATTTCCAAGTAAGAAAACTGGGGCAGAAATTGTGTTTGTAATTTTGGGAAAGAAATTTGATTCCAAGAGTTGTAATGTTTTACCCATCAAAATTGTTTTGAACTTATGATACCCTTTTCTTTTAACCATACACAAACACCCATATTGATGTCCAAAGAAAGACCTACCGATCAGTCTCCGAGAAGTGCCAAGTCAGTCAAATGGAAGTCGAGAGTAAACACTCTAATCCCCAGCAAAAAGAAATAAAATAAGAGAGTCTTATCGATGAAAACCTTTACAGGCACTGTAAGGCGACGGAAGTTGAGAGAAAGAAAATGAGAGAGTCTTAGCAGTGAAAACCTTCACATGCACCATAAGGCGACGGGAATTGAGAGAAATGAGAGAGTCTTATTAGTGAAAACACCTCGAAGGTAGTAATTCGTTTTTAAGAAGGATTTTCAGAGGTTGCTACCAGTTTCCAATATGGTGCAAAGCAAAAATGTGGATAGGACAGGCCGAAGATGATGTAATGGGACGAGAAAGACGTCGTTATAAGACCAAATGATGGATTGATCTAAGATTTCGGGGAAAGTATGGAGTAAGGGTGGAAAACAACAGTTGAGAAGTTGGTGAATAAGGAATCGTCAAAAGGTCGGAAGTTATTGGCCAAGTTTCAAGATGATCAGACAACTCAAAGCATGGAAAGGAGAAAGGGAAAACCATCCCCAGCAGGAGAACCACAACCACTCCCCCACACTTTAAACTAATAAAGTTTTCTTTGATTTGAAATAGGGATAAGAAATGTTATTGATGGCGGAAAGACAGGCCACAAGGAAGATTATCAAACCACGGCAGAAAATTTTCTTCCACTTTGAAAATTTTCTTGAAGACGGGTACCCATCTGAAGAGCAGTGGAGTCAATTCAAGTTTAAAAGAAAGCAAGACAACATAAGTTTTAAGGAGCAAGTTTTGGAAGAAGGCAATACAAGTTTTAAAGAAAGCAAGTGTCGAAGGAAGACAGTGCAAGTTTTAAGGGAAGTGGTTTTGGAGGAGGATAACACAAGTGCTAATGAAAGCAGTTTTGAAGGAAGTTTTGAAGGAAGTTTCAAAAGGGGAATAGCTAAGGAGGCAAGGGAGAACAATATCGATAGAATACAGTTTGAGTTGTTGGAGTCAGGAGCCCGCTTGGAGAATGAAGGTACGTTATAGCTGAATTCAGGAGCCCGCTTGGAAAATGGAGGTTGTTATATTATAAGTTGTAGTTGAAGTCAGGAGCCCGCCTGGAGAATGGAGGTTGTTATCATTTTAAGCCGTAATTGAAGTCAGGAGCCCGCCTGGAGAATAGAGGTTGTTATATTTTAAGTCGTAGTTGAAGTCAGGAGCCCGCCTGAAGAATCGAGGTTGTTATATTTTAAGTTGTAATTGAAGTCAGGAGCCCGTCTGGAGAATGGAGGTTGTTATATTTTAAGTCGTAGTTGAAGTCAGGAGCCCGCCTGGAGAATGGAGGTTGTTATCATTTTAAGTTGTGTTGAAGTCAGGAGCCCGCCTGGAGAATGGAGGTTGTTATCATTTTAAGTTGTAATTGAAGTCAGGAGCCTGCCTAGAGAATGGAGGTTGTTATATTTTAAGTCGTAGTTGAAGTCAGGAGCCCGCTTGGAGAATGGAGGTTGTTATATTTAAAGTTGTAATTGAAGTCAGGAGCCCGCCTAGAGAATGGAGGTTGTTATATTTTAAGTCGTAGTTGAAGTCAGGAGTCCGCCTGGAGAATGGAGGTTGTTATCATTTTAAGTTGTGTTGAAGTCAAGAGCCCGCCTGGAGAATGGAGGTTGTTATATTTTAAGTTGTAGTTGAAGTTAGGAGCCCGCCTGGAGAATGGAGGTTGCTATCAGTTTAAGTGGTAGTGGAGGTCAGAAGCCCGCCCGGAGAGCGGAGGTTTACAACAAAAATCCCCAGCATAAATTCAAGTCCAGAGGTCAGAAGGAAGGCAACACTGGTCAGAAGAAGGCAGTTCAAGATTCGAAGGAAAAATAATTCGAAGCTCACAAGAAGAAAATAAGCAGATCGAGTTCGGCAATCAAGAGAAGGCTCCGAGTCAAGTCAAAAGTGAAGAAACATCGGAAGAGACACAAATCAACAAGAGACACAAGAGCAGTTGGAAGATCTCAATAGGATTTTGTAATTCATAGACTATAGTTTAGTCTAGCTTCTTATTTTCTTTTAGCATGGTGTAATAAGGAGGTCAAAAGGCAGTAACAGCAGCAGCAATAGTAGTAATAGTAAAACCACAGCTCCATGGTAGTCGCAGCTACCAAAATTTCCCGAACTACATTGACCTGATTCCTTTTTAGCCAAGGATATCTAGGAAAACTTCAAAGTAGAGGTTCGGTCAAAACATTCAAAAAATACTTCACACGGAGTACTTAACGGGCAAAAATTGCTCGTATCCACTCACTTTATCTTTGCACGAAAACTCTTCGTGTTTCCGGACAAAGAGGGGCAGCTGTGAGCATGTGATTTTTGCCCTACGAGAACTACCCCCAGAAAATTCAAAATAAAATAGTTTCGTGTTGTTTGCGATTTTGTGGGTTTGTGTTGTTTTTCTTTTTTTGTTCGCATTTGTCTGTGCATGTTTATTTGTAAATTAATAAAAAATACAAAAAATATTGCATTTTGCATTTAGGATTTAATTTTACAATTAGGAGTAATTAAGTTTGTTTTACAAAAATAAAAAATCACAAAAATAATGTACTTTGCCTTTCAGTGTTTAATGTCAAATTGTGTGATTTTCTTTTTATTATGCGTGATAATTATTATTATGAGTTAATTTGGGTTTTAGGATTTAATTTAGGATTTTTGGGTTGTTATTTTTCGAAAATTAATTTAAAAAGAAAAGAAGGAAAAGAAACAAAAGCAAAAATGGAAAGAAACTCGGACCAGGCCCAATACCCTACCAGGCCCAAATCGATGCCCTTTTACCCAGTCCAATCGACCTGCCAATACGACGTCCGAATGACGTCGTATATGTCATGTCCTTCCAGAGCCGTTGGATCTCACCTATCCAACGGTCGAGATCATCTCTCCCAAAACCCGACCCTGACCCGTTCTCTATAACCGGTCCAACCCGCCCCCTCATTAAACCAAATGACACCGT
>MU687977.1:0-25188 GCA_026770625.1 Nicotiana glauca | reverse complement strand
GTCATCTCTAAGCCTCAGAGACAGACCCAGAGCCCTCCGTCTCACTCCGCCGCCCTCCGCCCATCGAAAATCGCCTCACGGCGGTTCCGGTGGTCTAAATACCCCCATTTTTACACCATAGCTTCCCCACAACATCCTCTTTCCAAACCCTAAATCAGCTTCCCTCAAATCACAACCCAACGTTTCGAATCTTCATTCAAAGTTCAGTCAAAAAACCTAATCCAGCCAATCACCACCAAATAAACACCCAAGGTCCCCCTCCTTCTCCTATGTCCATATCTGACCCTAGTTTCCCTCGAATCACCTTGAGCCATCTCGAATCTTTAATCGAAGATCGGTCCAAAACCCTAGTCTACCCAATCAGTCCCAAACTAACACCCAGTAATCCCCTTAACCTCCTCGTCCCTAATCCCTAACCAAATTGGCTCGAATCCGAGTAAAACTCGTCAAATGGCGGATCTAGGGTTCGAACAGTTCGAGATTGTTTCGAGGGCTGTCAGGGTCGAATGAGTTCTAGTTAGTATTATAAGCCTATTTCTGATTAAATAGACATATAATACTAACTTGAAGTCAATTTCGAAAGGCATGCTGGTGGGATCCTAAAACCAGTAAGTTCTTCTTAGTTTCTTCCTTTTCTTTTTATTTGATTATCTTTGTTAAGCTGTAATTAGGTTCTTCTTTAGGTTTTAGTTTAAGTTAATTATAGGTTCTTAATCCAAGAAGTATCCCGCCTCTTTTTCTGATTCTTGTTAGTTTAAATACTCCAATGTCTGCTTGAGTAGTTCAATCGATTAATTGTTAGCTTAAATTAGGTTCAATTCTGATATAGCTCCTTATAACATTCTCGTTTGGATATGCATTTAGATTGGATTTAAATCAGCTTTCTAGTGCTTCTAAGAAGTTCCAGGGAATTCAGTTTAGCTCTTTACAGCTTAATGTAATGCAATGTGCGTTTCTGTCTTCTTATCAATTGAAGGGGTTTATGATTGTTGTTATTGAGTCTGTAAGAAATCGGGATGGGTCATGATTAAATTAAGGTTTGTTTGTTTAAAAGGATTAGAATTAAGTAACATGACAGCATGGGCTGTCAGGGCAGGCCTAGATTAAACAATGACTGCCCATACCTGCTTGAATTTAATAAAGGAAAAACAGGGGTTAGTGGGGAACAAAACATATAGGGGTGGGGTTTTAGAAAATGTCATGGGTGAAATGCTTTGTTAATTGATCTGAGTGCTCCTAATAGCTGTAAAAGGGTCTGTTTTTTTAGGGATAAAAGAATAAGCATTTTGGATAGAGAGGAGGGGGTTCATTTTTTTTGAGACTTTGAGATAGAGAGAATTGAAAAAGCTAAAAAGAATCACAGTCCTTCTTCTTGGTCAGATTTGGAGAGAGAGTTGATGAGTCTGAGAGGGCATCTTTGAGAGCTTAAAAAGAGGAAAAGACTAAGTTGAGAGAGTTTTTGAGCTTAAAGTCAGTTTTCTTTTGAGATTCTTTAGGGTGTGAAATAGACTAAGTCTGTTAGAGTTTGGAAGGAATT
Organism: Nicotiana glauca; assembly: GCA_026770625.1. NCBI lineage: Eukaryota > Viridiplantae > Streptophyta > Magnoliopsida > Solanales > Solanaceae > Nicotiana > Nicotiana glauca. The sequence continues at coordinate 23,651 of MU687977.1, read as the reverse complement.
TTGAGAGAGTTTGATAGAATTTACAGCAAAAGAAATATAGCAAGAAGAAACTACACTGTTCCATTGAAAATATCGGATTTCTAGTCACTGAATAGCATTTTTCAGTTCAGTATTTGTTCACTAGTGTGTTGGAGCTTTATTGTTTGGTTTTTCGAATCATTTTGAGTTCATGTGGGTCTGGTTTAGAGTTGATCTGATCATTCTGGTTGATTCCAAACATTCTGGGATTTCTTTACCTTGCCTGGGCTGCTATGGATTCTTTGCTGTGTGAATTTACGCTGTTGGATATTGCTGGGACTGTTTATTGTAGCTGATTTCTTCTGCTTCACTTCTGTTCCAATTCCAGGTACACAACTTGATTTCAATATTTGTGAAGCTAAAGTGTAAAGGATGAACTTGTAGTTGAAGCTTGAAGATTTAATTTAGTTCAGTTTCTGGTTTGTACATCTGAATGTTTGTTCATGAAGAATGTTTAGACACCTGCTTGCAGTTGCATTGGCTGAACTGCATTTGGTTATGTAATAACTGGACTATAGACTATTATACCTTAGTTTTCTTAAGTTTGTTTTCCTAGTAAATTACTAGTTGTAGTTAATTCCCTGTTAGTTGATTCCTGCACCTGTTAAGTACTTGTTATAGCCAAATTCATGATGAGTTAAACAGAGTAGTTCACGATTAGTCGTAGTTAGTTTCCTATTAAATACCTTTGTGAATCCGTTTAGCATAGTGTAAAGATGAGATAAAACCGGGAGTGGCTGTTTTCCCATTCTCAGTCAGTAATCGAAATATGACCAGGTTGTATTAGGATTGTATTAGCCTGTCAAATTTCCATGGATGGTTTATTACAGCTGTATAGTATGATTTGATTTTAGTAATTCTTTTAGAACCTTAGTTAAAAGTCCTACCTTGAATGTTTAATTTCAGTAATTAAAATAGGCTGAATTTGACTGGTGTGATTAGATTAAGCAGCTCTCCTTAGTTTGAATTAATAAAACTATCTATGGCACTTGTTTGGTGTATCTCTGTTGTATGATTCATATAGAGTTTTATACCCTGGTAATAGACGTTTTAAGAATGTTTTTTCCTGTAAGTTAAGTTCTACTCACAATGTTCTTTAATGCCTAGACCTATGAGTAGATAAATATTGCCCTAGCATAATTACTTTGGACCGTTCAGCTGCATAAGTGCCCGTTGTTAAAACCAAACCACTTCAAGCTTTGAAAGTAGTCAATTGCTCCCAATCTCGTGAAGTTCAAAAACAAATATTAAAGCTTATGAACATAATGTAAACTGGGGGGTGTAGGTAATAATACCAATCGTTCGGGCCTTCGTCTCTTCCGCCCATGGCTCACGTCTAGGCATTATGTGTTTGCAAGCAGGTTTAAATTAGTAAAGGGCTAGTACGAGGTCTTAAAAACAATGAAGATTCATGGATATTGCTCTGTTCAAATTCCACACCCTTTTCAACTATCTTAATAGTGATACACTGATATAATAAATTAATTAGGATTTTTCTTCTAGAGACAAAAAAAAATCGTAGTTGCTTTTAGGTTTGCCTTTTAAGTAATAAATGAGATGAGCCTCGCTAAACTAAACACATATATTGCGGGGCCCTCGTTAAATTTATATATTAAATATTTAGATTTTGGGACGCGTCGTCTAGCGAATCTCACGATTTTCCCCAAAATAATAACGCGTTAGTCGTTTTAGGCGCGTTTGTAATAATTTTACCTTCTTAAATACGGGTGCACATTTATTGACCCAAATCCAAATCTCAACGAAGTCGAAATGCGTCAAAAATCGCAGGTGCATTTAAGTGACGCGGTTCGAGACATGTTTTCACGACGTTGCAATTCCCTTAAATAATGATAATAAAAGCGGTTCAAAGTTAAAAAGTACATAAGTTAAAGCATGTATTAAAATCAGATAATTAAGCCGGATATAACAGTTGAGCGACCGTGCTAGAACTACGGAACTCCGGAATGCCTAACACCTTCTCCCGGGTTAACAGAATTCCTTATCCGGATTTCTGGTTCGCGGACAGTTAAACAGAGTCAAACCTTTTCCTCGATTCGGGATTCAAACCGATGACTTGGGACACCATAAATCTTCCAAGTGGAGACTCTGAATCTCTTAATAAACGAATCATGTTTCGATTGTCCTTTAATTGGAAAAACTCCCTTTATTACACCCCCTCCGGGTGTAGTAGGTAAAAAGGAGGTGTGACACCCTCCACCTCTCGGTGGCTAGGCAGCTGATGCCGGAGTCTGGGGATACTGACCCTGCTGTACTGCCTTACCCCAAAGCCTAGGGCAAGTCCTCTTCAGGTGACCCGGATCTCCATACTCGTACGCTCTAGGAACCGTAGCCTGCTGCCCTGAAGTCTGAGTCTGCTGACCCAAATACCCACTAGAAGAACCTTGGATAGCTAGTGGACAATAGGAACTCTCTGGCATGGCGCTAAAAGGAACACTAGAAGAATCCTGATGCCCAGAATACCCGTCGGATGAACCCTGAGATGGTGGTGGGCGGTAAGAACCCTCCGGTATCGCACTGAAATAAGGCCTCGTTGTGGAACCTCGGGGAGGGGGTGGTGGTGTTGAGTGTGAGGGCCTGCTGGGCTGACCGCTCCCGAAGTGGCCTCTACCCCTAGCTGGGGAACCTCTGAACTCTCCTGAAAATCTAGCCCTCTTATCCTGCTGCATCTGCTCTCTACCCCTCAGACGATAACACTCAATCCTGCGTGCAATCTCAACCACTAGCTGGTACCCTGTACCCATCTCTACCTCTCGAGCCATACCAGACGGATGGTGGGATGTAATCCCGCAACAAACCTCCGCACTCTCTCTGCCTATGTGGGAAGTATCATAAGTGCATGGCGAGACAACTCAGAGAACCTCACCTCATAGTCGGTCACTAACATCTGACCTTGCTCTAGGTGCTCAAACTGATACCGCAGCTCTTCCCTCTTAGAGGGCGGAATGTATCGATCCAGGAATAACTGAGTGAACTGACCCCGAGTGAGGGGGAGAAACTGCTGGTCTGCCAAGTATATAGGACTTCCACCATCTGCGTGCCCTGCCCTCAAGCTGAAAAGTAGTGAAGTCAACTCCATGCGACTCCAATATCCTCATGTTGGGCAGCATGTCCCTGCACCTGTCTATGAAATCTTGATCATCCTCATAACGCTCGCCCCCGAAGGCTGGAGGATGAAGCCTGGTCCATCTGTCCAATAACTTCTACAGATCACCATCCGTAGCTGACCTGAGCTGGGATGCCACCGCAGCAACTGGCTAAGCCCCATCCGCGGGTAGTGTACCTAGAATCGGATACACTGCAACTGCGAGACCTGGAGCCTGAGCAATAGGGGTCTGGGCTCCCCCTCCTGCCTGCGAAGTAGCTGGGTCTACTGGAAATAAACCAGCCTGAGTCATAGTGTCCATGAACCGTAGCATGCGGACAATGACCAACTGAAATCCCGGTGTTGTCATGAAATTCGTCGGGGTAGGCTCAGCTGCGGGCACCTCGACCTGCTCCTCAATAATAGGGTCCTCCATAGGATCTGCCGGTGGTGCAACTGGAACGGCTCTGGGACGCCCTCGTCCCCTACCACGGGCTGGTGCCCTCCCCCGGCCTCTACCTCGGCCTCTAGCAATGGGGAGCATAGCTCCTCCCGGGTCCGGAACATCAGCGGTGCGAGTTCTCACCATCTGTGAGAGAATAGAAGAGGGAAATTTAGTACACTATGCACTGCACGACAGGAAATGAATAAAGAGTAGTCTTTCCTAATACCCTATAGCCTCTCGAAGATAAGTACAGACGTCTCCGTACCGATCAACAAGACTCTATCAGGTTTGCCCATAACTTGTGAGACCTACGTAAACCTAGTACTCTAATACCATGTTGTCACGACCCATTTCCACAATAGGTCATGAGGGCGCCTGACACCCTTGTCAGACAAGCCTTTGCGGAACATTACTAAAATTCATATGTTGCTTTTAATTAGAAAGAAGTGGAATAAACAATTAACTTGGAATTTAAACCAGAATAGCGAAATACTGTTAGTGATATAATTACACAACCCAAAATAATCGTCTACCAAAGTATGTGCCAGAACCTGGTATCACAAGCTACGGGCAACTAGTAGAATATACATCCAAAAGAATAACATACTATCCTACTATCTGAGTCCAAATAGATAGAAAGACTTCTTCGGCTGCGAGTCAACATGGAGGGAAAGAAGCTCACCGTAGAAGTCCCAAGTCTGCTCACGGATACACACCGGAATGATAACCAGATCCACCTGCCTCAGATCCTGTACAATTAAGTATAGAAGTGTAGTATGAGTACATAAAATAATATGTACCCAGTAAGTATCCCGTCTAATCTCGAAGAAGTAGAGACGAGAGGTCGACTTGATACTTACTAAGGTCAATTAATATGCGAAGAGTTTATAATAAGAATGGATATCTCAAGATATTTACATTTAATAATCATGGAGTAATAGTTCTTTCCCAAACACTAACAAGAATGCTTGTACATAGTCTGAGCAAATATGTATCTTAGCCCTTGAAGGATTTCTAAGCAAAACCCATGCAAATAATCACTGTGGAACGTACAGCCCGGTCTAACATAAAATAAACTGTGCACTGTCGAGGGTCAAACGGCTTAAACCATAGATGCATCTATTACCTCGCTCGCGAATCACCCGTGCGACGTGGTCAAATAGAAAATAAACTCATTAAAAGGCGACATTAACAATTAACATGTACGTGAGGAGTAGCCATACATAGAAATACCAAGTATTCTCCTTTAAAAGCCAAACATGATAAGGGTCATTCTCTAGTCTCATTCTTCCTACTCAAAGTAGTTCATATAAATCCGAATTAATCAGCACGTACTAAAATGTCACGTAGAGCATACTTGTGGGTCCTAAACTACCCGGACTTAACATAATAGTCACTACGTACGGACTCTTATCACCTAGTGCGTACGTAGCCCCCGAATACAATGACAATTAATTCAATTATTATACCTATGGGGACAATTCCCTCTTACAAGGTTAGAAAGAAGACTCACCTCGCTCCGAAGCGCACTTCTGATACCAAGAACAAGCCCAAACTCTCAATTCAGAGTCAAACGATCCCAAACTAGTTAAAATAATTAAGAACTAGTCAATAAAGGCTTACAAGATCAATTCATAGCTATATAAGCAATTCCCTAACCATTTGCATGAATTTCCTAAATTTTAACCCCAAGCCCACTTGCCCGGATTCCGAGATTTTTTGATGGAAATTGTTCTCTCCAACCTAAGGATCAATGATATATGATTTCTAGTCCATTTCATAACAAACTTCATGATAAAATCTTAGTTTTATTAAAACCCTAGGTCTAGCTCTAACCCTTGATTTTACTTAGTTTTTAGTGTTTAATCTACCTAATGTACATGTAGTTAAGCTAAGGATGAATGGGAATTACTTAGATTACAATGTTATGTTGAAACCCTATCTTTGGAAGTACCCAAATCGCCAAAGTGTGGAGTTGTGAATGAAATAAATGGCTTTGAGTTCGAACTAAATGAACTCTCTGCCCCAACTCTTTCCACTTCTGCGGTGCCATGACCGCTCCTGCGGAAGCCTCTTCTGCGGTTTTGGGCCAATTTGGGTGGACCGCTCCTGCAGTCGAATTTTGCTTAAGCAGAACCGCTTCTGCGGTCATCCCTAGGCCTGCCCTTGGCCGCTTCTGAGATGGCTTGACCGTATCTGCGGTCCCGCTTCTGCGGTCCTAGAACCGCAGATGCGGTTATGACAGAAGCAGCAGTTTAGCCCTTCCTTCCATTTTTAACTTCACTCGAGCCTTGATCGTTTGATGTTCGGGGTTCCCGAACCCCGCCCAAACATAACGACAAGTATGAAATCATGAGGAGGACCTACTCAAACCCTCGGATCACTCGAAACAACACTAAATCTAAGAATCACGTCCTAAAACCAAATGGATCAAACTATTGAACTTCAAATTCTTAATTCTCTTCTAACGGGTCAAAACACCCTTAAACTACTCGGATTGACACCAAATTTAACGGGTAAGTCTTAACTGATGTTTCAGACCTATACCAAGTTTTGGAACCAAAATCTGAGCCCGGTACCTAGAAAATCCATGAATACTTAGTTTCTTTAATTCTTAAAAACTTCAATTTAACAATTTCACATAAAAATTCATTACTCGGGCTAGGGACCTCGGAATTCGATTCCGGACATACATCCAGGTCCCATATTTTCCCACGGACCCTCCAAAATTGTCAAATCATGAATCCAGGCCCGTTTTTCTAAAATGTTGACCGAAGTCAAACTTGGTCTTTTAAGAAAAACTTAAAGAAGCAAATGAACATATTCTTACTCAAAACTCTTCCAACTCCCGAACCAATTGCCCCCGCAAGTTGTAAATTACCTAAAGCAAGTACAGGAGGCTTTATTTAGGGAACGGGGGTTCTAAAATGCAAAACGGCCAGTTGGGTCGTTATAGAATATATCTATCTATTTTGCTAAGCCTCCTAATTTTACTTTAGAAGTGTATTACAATGATAGGGAAGGCTATAGCTACTCCCGTTCATGTAGTATGTATGCATGCAACAATCTAGCTTCTCTAGGTAATGATAATGCCCTAAATGGCATGAATTTATTATGTACTAATGGCATTTCTATGGTTCCTGTACCATAGCATAATGCCTACTCTATTATTATTAATATTAATATAAGTATCTTTGACCTTCAAAAAAAAGAAAAAGATGAAGAAGTAGCTGGGCAAAAAATCTGACGAGTATGGATCTCGCCAGCACTAATATTGTGAAGCCACTTCTTGAGACATTGCACCGGTGCGAGATGCAATTTGTAGTAGATGACACCACCTTACTCCACAGAAAGCAAAAGGAGCGAGGCGCCGCACCTGGTAATTAGGGGAGATGATTAGAAGTTCATGGTCCATATATCCTTTAATGTGAAGGTAAATTGAGATTTCTCTCTCATTACCTCGGGTTAACAACAACAACAACGACAAATCAGTACAATCTCGCTCGAAAAGGGAAAGCTCTGGAAAAAGGCCATGGCACAACCGATGAGGAAACTACCATGTAACCTTAAGGCTGTGAGCACGTGATTTTTGCTTCACGAAAACTACTCCAAAAGAAATCAAAAATAAAACAAATTTCCTTTGTGTACAATTTTGAGAATTTGCGTGACATTTGGGATAATTATTTGTATTTTTGTCTGTGAATGTTCATCTTATTTTAATTAATTGAAAATATAAAAAAATATGTTGCATGTGCACTTAGGATTTTATTTTTACGATTAAGAATTAATTAAACCATATTTGGCTTCAAAAGAAAGAAAATCACAAAAAAAATATGTATTTTTGTAGTTTTATCATTCTATTGTCCAATTGTGTGATTTTGTTTTTAATTTATGTTTAATCTTGTGTGATAATTATATTAAGGGTTAATTAATATTTTTCTAAGATAATTTTGGTTTTACAATTTAATTTAGAATTTTTGGTAATTAGGAATTAAAAGGGAAAATAAAAGAAAAGAAAAACAATTGAAATAAAGAACAAATTCGGAACTGGGCCTGACGTTTTAAAATTAAAGTCAGGCCCAAACGACCCCAGGTCCAGCCCGTCTCTGGATATATCCAAACGACGTCGTATCGGTCACGCCTGATCTGGGCCGTTGATCTCAAATTGATCAACGGCCAAGATCAACCCTCTCTTACCCATTCCCTGGCCCGACCCGACCCTCCTACTTAAAACAAATGACGCCGTATGGGTTAATTTCCCTGATCCTAGCCGTTGATCTTATTGGATCAAACGGCCAGGATTCGTTCCCTTCTCCCATATATAAGCCTAATCCTTACCCCGCCCCCCATAGCCAAACCCACCACATCGTCTCTCTCAAACTCAGAGACGAACACCCCCCATAAAACCCTAGCCGCCCCCATACGCCTTCGCCTGAAACTCGGCAGCCTGAGGTCTATCGGTCACCAAACTAACACCCCTATAGCACCTTGACCCCCTCAACCCAAATCCATGGTCCGTTAAACTCGAATCATCACCAACCGTCTCGAATCTTCAATCGAAGATTCAAGCAAAAACCCTAGGTCAACCAATCCACCCCCAAACTCACACCAAATACCCACCCAACCTTCCTCGTTCCTAAACCACCATTGGTTCTGTTCGAATCTCGTTGGAACCGCTCGAATCCCAAATCGAATCAAAAACCCTAAACGAGACCAAACCTGGGGTCTGTCCGAAAAGAAAATAAATTAGGGTCTCAATCGACTTTAGTCGAGTGTTCTCAGTTGAGAACACTCGATTAAAGTCCGTTTTTACCCCAAAAGGCTCGAGTCAAAGTTCGAACCTGAGTTAGTCTAGTTTTTGATTTTTTGAGATATTTTTCCTTTCCTGTTTGTTCTATTTTTGTTACTGTTATTTGTTTAGTTTAGTTGTAGTTCAGTCTTGTTCATCGCTTTTCTTCTTCTCCATCAGACCTTTTATTTGGTCTAGTTTGCTTCTGTTCGTTGTTGATTATATGTTATAAACTATGTAATCAATTTGAATAGCTTCGCCGATTAGTTAGTTTCCTTATAGCTCCTTGTTTTGTTCAAAGCCACCCGAATCACCTATTTGTTTGTTTCATTCGGTTTGTTTGTTTCATTCAGGTTGTTTGTTTCTGCTTTGTATTTCTGGAATTTCGATTTAGGCAAGTATCAGTAGGTCTCTTGTGCAAACTATGACTACTCCAAGCTATTTCTGGTAGTATTATTTCAATGTGTATTGTTTTGATCCCCTGCTCTTGGTTGATTCATCCTACTGATTGGCTCATTTCTTGTTCTTTTGTTTGAGTTGATCATGATTGGTTCCCAATATGATCAACTCATTCCCTTTGCTTTGATGCCATTTGATTTGATCTGATTTTCTGCTTTGAACTACTGATTGATTGATAGGTGGAATTGGTTTATAGCTGTTGTAATTTGGTCGTTAGTAATCAGCTTTGGATAGTTGATAGGTTTGAACAGGTTATAACTTATAGAGATTTAATAACAGATTAAAGAGGTCGGGATAGGACAGTAATATTCAAGGGGTTTCAGGGGTGATTTGGGAATGAAAAATTGAAAGAAATGATTAGTTTAATGGCCTGTTAAGTAAGTACTATATAACCATTAAGTTACTAAGATGTTTAATAGCATTGGGGAACATAACATAATAGTATGGGAATTGATATGAATACTATAATACACCCATAGCTTTGATTGAAACAAAATAAGCAAGACATATATGAGTGGGGAGCAAATAACTTAGGAAGGATAAAAAGGATATAGGAGTGGGAATTCAGGGGGTATGGCAGACCAAATGCCAAGGTTGGTCTAAGTAGTTCAAGGCAGATAGCAGGCCTGTTTTTGGTTATAAATAGGAAATGTTTTGATAGAAAAAAAGGGCTGGCTTTTAATCTAAAAAAAGGGTCAGAGATTGAGAGAAAAAAACTAAAGAGTGAGGTTTTTCTTTTACTGCTGAAAATCAGTATCAGTACTGTTACTGTTTTATTGAAGTTTAGAGTGCTTTTGCTTTGGTCTTGAAGAGTTTTGGGGGATCAACTAGTTACTGTTTCATTGGTGTAGCTGTTGGTATTTTCTGGAATTTTACTGGGTTTCAGGCCTGTTTGTGTTGCTGTGGTTGATTGTTGTATTGTTGGTTTGAACTATCCATTTGTTGTTTGGTTTGCAACTGGTGTTGGTTCATTGGTGGCTGTTATTTTGGAAGTCAGTGGAAATCAAAGAAAAAAAAGAGTGAAGTTCCTGAGAGTTATTTTTCTTCTTTGAGAGTTTAAAGAACAGAAAATCAGGAAAACCTACTGTTTCATTGCATCTCTTAGATCAGTCTGTTTGAGTGTGTAACTGGACACTGTTTTATTGGTATTTTGGGTCCAAGTCTGGTTTAATTCTAGTCATTTCCTGGGTCTGTTTGTGTTGTTGTTTGGTATTTCTGGAATTGCAACTGGTTTTCCTGAGTTTGCTGCTGGATCTCTGTTACTGTTGTTGTTTGCTGTATTGTTACTACTGCTGTTGATCACTCCTTCCTCTTATTGTATTTCTAATACCAGGTACACAACTGAGCTCAATTTGATGTAGCTGTTAGATGTAAAAGTGAAATGAAAATGTTCGGGTGGTTGATTACTTAGTATTGTATCTGTAGTTTAGCGGATATAGATGATAAGTACTTGTATAATAATTTTGACCTATAGCTCGATGAAATTAATAACTGTGGAGTTTGTACCTGATGAGGACTGTATTGGATCATTAATTTTGCCTTTCTTAGTTGTAAATTTAGTAGTTTAATACTAACTTCAGTAGCATAGAATTCAAAATCGAACTTCCAAGTTAACTATGCTTTCTCAAATAGTCAAGCATGCCAATTGTTGTCAAGATGTTTAGTTAAATAAGGGGAATAAGATAAAGGTAGTATGAGATTGTTCTATTGAACCTGCCTGTTTAAACTTGTTAGTTTCACTAGCTATGAAGGTTTTAATCTGGTCAACAGTAGGTAGATAATAATTGTTAGTAGCCATTTGCTCAAAATTGAACTATTGTGTTTGGCTTGATCATGTGAAGCAATTGGCAATAACCTGTGTATACTAATTTAGATTCGAATCCTCTTCTGTGATTTGAACGTCGAGTTTGGCTTCCAATTAATTGGGCCATGAGTTTTGGCCCAGGTCACGTTTTGAAAGGCGGTCGCCCAGACTCGATGTCTGGTTTGAAATCAGCCACTGGACAATGGGAGTTGGGCTCTTATCATGAGCCTGATGCATTGGGCCAGTAATTGTCACACCTCCTTTTGGCGCTACCGCACCCCGCGAAGGGCGTGGTAAAGGGAGTTTTTCCAATTAAAGAACAAACGAAATGGGATTCGTTTATTAAGAGATTCAGAGTTGCCACTTGGGAGATTTATGGTGTCCCAAGTCACCGGTTGAATCCCGAATCGAGGAAAGGTTTGACTCTATTTAACAGTCCGCGAACCAGAAATCCGGATAAGGAATTCTGTTAACCCGGGAGAAGGTGTTAGGCATTCCCGAGTTCCGTGGTTCTAGCACGGTCGCCTAACTGTCATATTCGATTTATTAATCTGATTTTTAAATATGCTCAAACCTATGTGCAAATTTTATCCTTTAACCGCTTTTAATATTATTTTAATGAGAATTGCAATGTCATGAAAACACATCTCAAACCACGTCACATCAATGTACCCGTGGTTATTGACATATTTCAACTCCGTTGAGATTTGAATTTGGGTCACATAAATGTGCACCCGAGTTTAAGAAGGTAAAATTATTAATACGCGCCTAAAGAGACTAGCGCGTTATTATTTTGTGGGAGGCCGTGAAATTCGCTAAACGGCTCATCCCGAAATCTAAGTATTTTTATATATATATATATATTTAATGAGGGCCCCGCAATTTGTGCGTTTTATTTGGAGAGGCTCTTCTTGTTTATTTTAAAAGGATAATCCTAAAGTGACTACATTTTTTTTTTCTCTAAAAATGAAAGAAGAAAAAATCCTAATTAAATTACATGCTAAGGATTGTTATAATCGAGTTCCGAACACGGTTTGTTAAATCAAAAAATAGGTGCAATACGGGCAGTCCGTTTACCAAAGTGGGCCCAGGTCCATCGCATGTAGTGTTAAATGGGACCTGGGCCATCTTATTCCAATATTGGGCCTAGTTAATTTATTCTACACATGTTCACGGTTTCGCAAAGCTGAAATGTAAAAATGATGATATATAATTAAACAAACTACTGCAAGTTATTGAAAAAAAAAATAATTAATTGGAATGGGGTAACGTAGAAGTCTAGTTTTAATCCTAAGTTCAAACCATTTGCATGCTGAAATTAGATCGCTCTAATAATTAGAGGTCTACTATTCGGATTATACTTTTCATGCATTTGAACGTATACTACCAAATAATTAAGCTAAAATAATAGAACATTATTGACTACATTACTATAAAAACTGCCCAGTTATACAAAGTGGCCAAAATTTTCATAACAATAGTATATCGAATGACTTAAATACAATCAGTAAAAAAAAAACTAAATCAAATTTATAACTTCAACTCTTCATATATATTCATGCTTCATGTTTCGGCTTACAACATTTGAAAAGTTATAGCCATGTACCTGGTACAGGAAGCAAAAGAAGAGGAAGATCAGCAAAGTAGTAGTATACAACAACAAGAATAGCAGTAGTGCAACAACAACAGCAGGAATCAACCAGCTTGAAACCCGAACCCAAACTTGCTTAAAACTTTTCTACTGAATTTCTCAAGATCTTTTCGATTTCTTCTTCTGAATTTTTGTATATTCTGTGTATATTCTATATATTCTGTGTATGTCCCCTAGATTTTTCAGAATGTTTCTTAACGTTTTTCTTGTTCCTCCTATTTTTTCTCCTCCCTCCCTTTTTTACATCCTCTCAGATTCAACCTTTAAATAGGCATCAAATTAGTGCATTTTCCATTACAAATTATACTTTTAACTTCTTTAATTATCCACTAGTTAGTGTTATTATTTAATTTTTATTAGTGTTAGTTTTACCCTACCAATATAGAAGCTTCCTAAGTTAGGTAAATACCTTATTTTTTATTTTTTATTTTATAAAATAAAACCAAAATTAATTTCTATCCCCAAATTATCCTAGAAAATTAAATTAATTAACCCCAATAATTATTACAACTAAAAACCAAATTAAAAAAAATTGCCAAAATCTACAATTGATGAGTAAAAATACAACATGACTATTTTTTATGATTTTTCTATTTATTTTCAAATAACATCTTTCTTAATTAATCTTAAAAATGTAAAATAAAATCCTAAATGCAGATGAAATATATTTTTATATTTTTATGATTTGAAATAAATGTCAAAGCTAATCCTAATTAATTAAACTAAACATCAAACTATTTTTGTATTTTTTTTTTTTTACATTTTTATGAAAAATACATAAACTAAAATATTTTTTCTAATTTTCATTTGTTTTTGTAATAAAATTTAAAAAAAAGTCAAAATGAGGTGAAATATCTATATTAGATCTCAATTAAATATTTACGCTAAAATGTGAAAATTCTTGGAGAGGGTCAAAAATTACACGTCTACAGTAATCACCAAGATAATTCCATAGGTTTGGCCATTCCAAATGAGATAATTGCTTAGGATTTGTTTCTCTCTTTATTACTAGAGACGGAAAAATAGAAAATGTAGTCACTTTAGGATTGTCCTTTTAAAAATGAGATGAGCCTCGCCAAATAAAGCACACAAACTGCGGGGCCCTCAATAAATGGTTGTAATAAGTACTTAGAACTCGGGATCAGCCGTTCAGCAAATTTCACGGCCTTTCCTAAAATAATAACGCGTTAGTCTCTTTAGGCGCGTACTTTAGATAACATTACCTTCTTAAACTCAGGTGCACATTTATGTGACCCAAATCCAAATCTCAACGGAGTCGAAATGTGTCTATAACCACGGGTACATTGATGTGACGTGGTTCGAGATGCATTTTCACGACGTTGCAATTCTTTTTTCAATAATGAATGAGACGAGCCTCGACAAACAAAAAATACACAAGCTGTGGGGCCCTCTATAAGTGTTTGTAAAATTACTTAGACTTCAGGATGGGCCGTCTAGCAAAATTTCACGGCCTTCCCCAAAAATAATAATATGCTAGTCGCTTTAGGCGCACTTTTAATAATTTACTTTTTTAAATTCGGGTGCACATTTATGTGACCCAAATTCAAATCTCAACGGAGTCGAAATGTGTCTATAACCACGTGTACATTGATATGACGTGGTTCGAGATGTGTTTTCACAACGTCGCAATTCCCTGTTAAAAGTTAAAAATTGCATATAAGTTCATAATTGTTAAAATCAGTAAATAAGCCGAATGTGACAGTTGAGCGACCGTGCTAGAACCACGAAACTCGGGAATGCCTAACACCTTCTCCCGGGTTAACAGAATTCCTTATCCAGATTTGTGGTTCGCGGACTGTAATACAGAGTCATTCTTTCCTCGATTCGGGATTAAATCGGTGACTTGGGACACCATAAATCTCCCAAGTGGCGACTCTAAAATAAATAAACAAATCTCGTTTTGATTGTCCTTTAATTGGAAAAACTCCCTCCACGCCCCTGCGGGCGCGGGTAAAAAAGAGGTGTGACAGCTCTGGCGACTCTGCTGGGGACATTTACCCAGAACCACTGGTTCAGGGTTAGAAATTCGAGCTTATAATAAATTGTTGTATTTGGCTTTATTTTCTGATTTTATTGAGCTTAAATGTGCAAAAATGATGCTTTTTACCGCTTTGATATTATTTGAACTGTACATATAAACTATGCCGAAACCTTCTCTTCTCACCTCCGGGGATGTTCTCACTGGTTGAAACTCCCTATTCTGTTAGTGTCATACCCTGAAATAAAACGAGGCTCGGATAAGTTACTAAGCCAGACGATCTCGCGGGTCCCCCGATTTGTAGCCCCCTCCTCGACCTGAGTTGTCCGCTCAGGTACACAGTCTAGGACACATACCCAGGTTCTGAACTTAGAATAACTTGACTTCATGCCGGATCCCTAGTAGGAACGTTTATTTGCATCATGTTGCATTTGACTTAGGGGACTCAACACAGGGGTTGGGTCCGTCTAGGACAAGGAACGTGAAATGAAAGAGACCATCCTGCTGCATCCTGTTTGTTTTGCGCATTTATTTGCTTCAGACTTGCATGCTGACCGGCTTCTGAAATCGGGAATTTTGAAAAATTGTGAAAAAGAAAAAGAAAAAAAATAGTGTAGAGAGATAACTACTCATCTTTAGAAAAGAAAAAAAAACAATGCCCAAGTAGTGTCAAAACTCTGCCGAAATTTTGAAAAAGGAAAAAAGGGTGTTTTCTTGAAAAAATAAAAGAGTCTTGTTTTGATCTAGTTTATTTTCTTTGCCCGAACTATGCTGGTTTGATTCTCACCGGATGTGAGTACGTAGGCAACCCTAATCGGGTCCAACCTCCCCTTTTGCAAAAATAGCCAAAATGTCAAAATTTTAATTTTCGTCATAAACAAAGTCGGGTGATGCCGTTTGTGTAAAAAATAGCCGAATGTTCCCGAAATGGACGCCGGAAGGCTGACTTTGCATGAATGGCTACTTTTGGTCAGGTTTTGATTTTTGACCCTCACAGCCTTAAAATCTTCGTCCCCGAGGCGCTGAAAGGTCGTGTTTGCAATAACGGGTCATTTATTTTAATTTGGAAAACAAGAAAAAGAGTCGTTAATAAATCAGGTGATGCTATTTTTGTCAAAAAAAGCCAAATGTTCCCTAAAGGGACGCCAGAAGGTTGACTTTGTATAAACGGCCACCTTTGGTCATTTTTTTTTAGACTTTTAGCCGGTTGACCCCCACAACCTTAAAATCTTCGTCCCTAAAGTGCTGAAAGGCCGTGTTCGGAAAATCAGTCTTTCTTTTTAAAATTGAAAAAAAAATAGTTTTATTTTGAGTCAAATAAATGTTTTGCTTTTTTGCCTAAATCACCTTAATAAATGTGCAGAATGAGCACGAATCAGAATTCATCCGGAGCCATTATAAACAAGGTCCCTTTGGGTTTGCGTATGTGGTGGAATGACTTAGGAGAATCAGGGCAAGACACAGTCAAGTTATACTTGGGAGACCTTGTTGGGTTGCTGAAGATTGATCCGAGAGGGGATATCATACGGGCGTTAATTTCATTCTGGGACCCGGCACACAATGTGTTTCACTTCTCAGATTTTGAGCTTACACCGACACTGGAAGAAATAGCAGGGTACATCGGAGGTCCCAAAATTCCTATGAGAGAGCAGTATCTTATTGCGCCGAGAGCCGTAACCATACATAGGTTCTTAGACACTTTGAAGATACGCAGAACGGTTCACAACCCGGACTTAGCAGAGGGTTTTTGTACTCTGGCATTCATATACGACAGATATGGTCATATCGGAGGGTTCAACAATCCAAAGAGTAAAATCTGTAGCAGGGAAAACCGGCTGAAATGGGAAGAACATAGTTGTATTGCGTTTATGGTGACCTTTCTGGGTCTTCTGGTATTTCCTAGAAAGGATGGGAAAATTAATATACAAGTCGCCGGGGTCGTCAGTACTTTTCTCATGCAAGACAACAGCACTCTGGCACCAATGATAATAGCCGACATCTTCCGCGCTCTTACTGTTTGCAAAGTCAGAGGGGATTTCTTTGAAGGTTGCAATGTATTGCTGCAAATGTGGATGATTGAACACTTATTTCACCGCCCTCAGTTTATGAGCTATGGGTCATCAAAGAAGACGTGTATAGAAGAGTTTTCCACAAGGGTCGACGGGTTCAGTTTGCCAGAGGGGGTCACCCGATGGGTAACACTCTTGTGTTCTATCATCGCAAGCCAGATAGAATGGACATTTGGGTGGTTACTTGTAGATGAAATCATACACATGTCAGCCACAGAATCTCATTTGTTGTTGATGGGTCTCAAAAGTATTCAACCATATGCGCCATACCGAGTCTTGAAGCAGTTGCGATGGTGCCAAATAGTCCCAAGGGAAGAAGATCTCAGCGGCCAGATAGTCGAAATTGGGCCTAGTGGGTAGTTCCCCGAAGCGGTAGTTCGCAAAAGCTGGAATGAATGCCAAACCTTGAAAGTAGATACTTGTGTGCAGGATCGGGCCAAAGGCGAAGTGTCGCCAGAATACCTCACGTGGTACAGGAGAGAACTTGAGCACTAGCGGCCAGCTAAAAGACCCCACGTCCAAGATTTCGCTGAATCATCACAAGAACATTGGGTTGGATGGCAAAAGAAGAAGGCTATCAGGCTGAAATCGGCAAGCTGAAACAACAAATTGAGGGTCTGAAATATGAATATAGCTTGCAAGTTGATGTTGATACAGGAGAAAAGAACAGATTGACCCAAGAAAATAAGGCCCTGAAAGCCTAAGTCAGAATGGATACCGACAACCAACAGAGAAGTCGGTCCGACGAAAGACTAATAGCTGGGTTGAGGAAGCAGGTCATTGAAAGCCGAGATGGTTTGAAAGATTGGAGGCTAGCATAGCAAGAATTCGAGCCAGATGGGCAAAAGGTATAGTAGCGCGAACAAAGCACCTACGGCAAGTGAGAAGGGATTATGAAGGGAGCATTGCCATATTAAGAGAAACAAATTCCACTCTCAAAGAGCGGGTCCTTAAACAAGCCCGAGATGCCAAAACGGATAGGAAACGCTGGTATGACTTGATGGCACGAATGGAAAAACAGATGGATAAGTTCCAGGATCAGCTCGCTAACAACGCTCAAGTGCTTGGAGCAAGGAATCAACAAATATAGCAACTGCTTATGGAAAGGGACAGAATCAGGGGAAGAATCGAAGAGATCAGGCACTACATCACCATGAGGTGCCTAGCATGTGAGGAAATGCCCCGTACTACCCTCTTTGCTTCAGTCATGGGTTATGTCCACCAGATCATGGAAGAATTGAAAAGTTTGCAAAGGGGCCTTGCACCAAAGCCCGCGGAAAAGCCGAACGACGCCCCGCGGGCACCAAAATTCAAAGCTTTAATGTATTCCTAGTTCAAGTCTATATTTTCTATTTTTAAGAGTCTGTTATCTGTCCATCTGTTCTCTTTTCGCATCAGATCATGCTAGTAGTTTGGAGTCTGTATTTTGTTTTCCTTTTCCAAATGGGTAGTTTGTAATAGAATGTTTCGGTAATGAAATGGAAAATTCCAAAAATTGGTGTCTTTATTTTCATTTGTGGCAGAACTACGCACGGTCTGATTCATGTAGGGACATGATACGTAGGCAATCCACATAAGATTCGACCACCACTAAAAAGAAAAAGTGAATAAAAGAAAAGAAAAAAAAAGAGAAAAAGAAAAAGAAAAAGAAAAAGAAAAAGAAAAGAAAGCAATAAAGGAAAGTTTTGGAAGACTTAAAGATGGCGCAAATAAAATACGCCGGGATGATGCATGCGGTCAGAGAAAAGATATGTTATAAATGGTTAAACTGCCTAGGAACAATGCATCCCCAACGTGCAATTGCAATATGTGTTAAAACTCTAACGGTGACCAAGTTTGTTGTTTTTCCAGTTTCAAACAGTTAGCTTGTTAGAACGCACTGGCACCATACCATTACCAAACAAGATCTAAAGGGCCCATACCGAAAAGCATGTCTAACTCGGAAAAGAGTGTTGAGGAGGAAAAGACGGAAAATCAAATGTTGAAGGAGGAAATGGATAAGATGAGACAAGAGATGAAAGAAATGCACCTAGCCTGGGCTAGGATGCAAAAATACCAATCCCTCCCGCTACTCCTGCTCTCCCGTCGGTAAAGACGCCAGAATACCCTCCCACTGGCCCATCAACAAGCTTCCCAATTCACCAATACTATCAGGGGAAAAATGCCTACGATCCCCAAGCTCCACCGCCCAATCAGAACCCTCCTCTACCAAATGTTCCTGTTTTCGTGGCACCCCCACCAGCCACGCTACAAATATCATCCAGTGAGCCGTTGTTTCAGGCTCACGATAACCAATACTACCCCCCTGAACCTACCTTCAAAGCACCCGAGCCACATACTTATAATCCTCACTTTGAGATCCCGGCGGAAACTGAGAGGCCGGCTAAGAGTTCTGAGCAAGATGAAGTGCTTCGAAAAGTGAAAAGTCTGGAGCAGTCCTTCAGGAATATGCATGGGTTAGGCGGCCAAGTCAGTGTGGCCTACAAAGATCTGTGTCTTTTCCCCTGTAAGCACGTGATTTTTGCCTCACATGAATTACTTCCAAAAATTTAAAATAAAATAATTTTTCTTTGTGTGCAATTTTTGAGATTTTTCGCGGCATTTTTGGATAATTATTTGTATTTGTCTGTGCATGTTTATTTGTTTAAATTAATATAAAATACAAAATATATCACATTTGCATCTAGGATTCAATTTTACATTTAGGAGTAATTAAGTTATTTTTACAAAATAAAAAAATCACAAAAGATAATAATGTTACATTGCATTTAATGTCTAGTTGTGTGATTTTAATGATAATTGGTGTTTAACTTTATGTGATAATTATTATATAGAGTTAATTAGCATTTTAGATAATTTTAGTTTTATAATTTAATCTAGGATTTTGTTAGAAATAAAAAGAAAAAATAAATAAACTGAAAATAGGAAGAAAATCGGACTGGGCCAATTCTCAATCAAAACCCCAGGCCCAAACAAATCTCAACCAAAAAAAGAACCAGCCAAGATCAACCCCAACCCGATCCAAATCAGCCAGTGAAACGACGTAGTATGAGCGTGAAGCTACGTCATTTTAAGCCCAATGAATCTCAGCCATCGAAACAGTTAGATCGAACGGTCCCGAGACTTCTCCGTTACCCGACCCAACCTGTTTTCCCCATACCCGGTTCCCTTTGATGTTAAACGACCCCGTTTTCCCGCCTCACAATCAATCTAGATCGTCGATTGTTATGATTCAACGGATCATAATCAAAACACCACTTTAATATACCTAACCCATTAATACCCCACCCCCCCACAGCCAAACCCCTTCCATCTCTAATCTCTTAGAGACTGAAACCAGACCCCTCCCTTGAAACCCTAGTGCCGCCCCCACTTACCTCCGTCGTAAACCCGGCGGCCTGAGGTCGAATGACATTCAAACTAACACCCCTTGACCATCTGACCACCCCCTATCCAAATCTCGGACCCGTTTACTTTGAATCATCCCCCATCGTCTCGAATCTTCATTTGAAGATTTGAGCAGAACCTGGACCTATCCCAATCCGCCCCAAACTCACACCACGATACCCCCTGACCTCCATCGTGCCCAAAATACCTTTGGTTTGGTTCGAATCTTACTAGAACCCTTCGAACCCCAAATCGAACCCCAAGAACCCTAGAAAACCAAAGGCTGAAGTTTTTCCAAATTAAAAGAGTTTGGGTGTTTAACTGACCTAATTCGAAGTGTTCTCAGTTGAGAACACTCGATTAAGGTCTGTTCGACCTCAAAAAATCCAAGTCCGAGTTGGCCCCAAGGTCGTTTGTTTCTGATTTTGTCACTGAGGTATTTTCCTTTCCCTTTGTTCTATTTCGGTTCTATTAATATTTGTTTATGTGTTTAGTTTAGTTTTATGGATTTTTCAAATTTTTATCAATTGTTCTGCCCATATCCAACCAGACCGTTTATTTGGTCAAGCTCTTCTGTTCGTTTGAGTATATCTTATAAGCTATATTCGATTTGAATAACTTCATCGAATAGTTAGTTTATAAGTTCCTTGTTTTGTCAATACAACTGGAATCACTTATTGGTCTATTCTAGTCTGTTCGTTTGTGGTTAATTTCTATGTGTTATAAACTGTCGAATCGATTAAGTAAGTTTCGTCCATTGGTCGGTTCTTGTAATTAATTCGTGTTTATGTTAAGTCCAAGAATGTTATTATCTATGTTTGGTTTCTCTGATCTTTGTTTGATTTACAGTTCTTTGTTATCAATAGTTTAATTGAGTTTATTTCGTCCCCTTTGTATGTTGATGGATTCTCCATAATAAATGCAATGGTCAGTTTAAAATCAGTAGGTAATTGCCCACCTTTATCATGGATTTGGTTTTCCAGATAGTTGAGTTAGGAGTCAGTTCATATGGCTAAGTAATTGCTTAATAAGTTATATTGGTTATAGCTGAATTAGTTTAGGTTAATTATTGCTTAAAATTATTTGATTGATTAGGTGAATTGGTCATAACTGATGGGTAAGAATTTAGTAGTTTAAGGGGTAGTTTGGGGAATTAAATCACTGGAATAATCGAATAAAGGCTGCTGAATATTAAGATCTATTAGTGGACTGAATAGGGACAATGATAAGTGGAATTAAAATAGTAAAAAGATAACTAGAAATGGAGACAACTTTTGCTGGTTTTAAGGCTTAAAAATAATTTAATTATTGGTCCACTAGTTGCCTAAAATGAGGAAAAAGAAGATTGTGAGAAGATATAAGAAGATACATTCTGAGAAAGAAGAAAGAGAAAAAAAAGGTGGAAGAGCTAGAAAATCAAGAAGAAAATTCTGTCAAAAATATTGTTTCCTCTAAAATTTTGAGCATAGGAATACAAAAACTACAACTGCTCACAAAGAATCTCTGAAATTTTATGTAGTGTTAGTTTATGACAAGTTGTGGGCAATCAAATGAAGTGCAAGTTTGAGGTCATTCTTGGTGAAAGTTTGGTTTTGAGCTGTGCGTGATATCCTTGAATTCAAAGACTAATTTCAAGTGGCATTTCCAATTATTTTTCTGGGTTAAGTTTGTTGTTGCTGCTGCTTTCTACTACTGAACCTGCCATCTCTTATATCTTTTCTGTACCTTTTTTCCAGGTATATTCCAAATTCTCATAATTTTCATTTGAACATGTGATTTGAGGCATGATTGAGAAGGAAATGAATACGGCACAGCTCATGAACTTCATTTGATTCTGCTGATTCCTTTTTTTCTAGTTATTATATAATTTGAAGTTCGAATTCATGTATTTTTATGGGTTGTAATTAGTTTGATTATGGCCCCTCTTGATTTTATTTATTGACTTGCATTAAGCATGCTTAAAGTCACTGTTAGCTAGCTTGAATCTATTCAAATTTTGTTGTTGTGAGGTTAAGTTCTGGAAGTGATTTTTTAGTAATCGAAACAAAGATGTTGGTATTTTAACTTGATAGTAACCTGAGATTATCTTTAGTTGGTTTTCAAATGCGATGCTCGAAGAGTTACTTGGCCTTGTTAAGTTCTTATTAATCTTTTCTTTATCATAAAGTTTTCATCCGGCCTTTTTATTTTGGTGGACTCCATAAGCTCAAGTGATAAAGGAAATAGAACTTTGTCTCTTAATTGTTTCAAATTAATCTTGCAAATCATGTTCCTCATGGGTTAATGTGGTTGACTCGCTGGTTTGGAGAGATTCATTGGTCGTTTTTACATATTATTTTACTCTAGAAAGAATTAATGGAGGAGTCCGTCTTCAAGTGTTGCCATTACACTCAGCTTAAGCATCTTTATCTGTGATCACCCTGCAATTTCGAACAACATGGAAATAAGTTGGTCTCTTTTCTTCTGAAGCTTGAGCATTGAATATGTGGCTAGTTTTCATCTCACAGAAAGCCAAGCTGGTTAACATATGTCATATGCATAAGATTTGATCATATCACCTTTGTGAGTCACCACATGATAATTGACAGGAGACTATTTGTTCTAAATTACGCACAAAGCTGTAACAGGATATCTAGAAGATAATGTGATAGCTTTCGTTACCTATGCAAAATCAAGGCATGTGATTGTAAATGCCTGCTGTGTCATCATGCTTTAATACATTTACAATAATCTCAAAGTTGTCTAGAAAAATAATTCATGATCATCTGTGGGTTGTTTAATTGAGTAAAAATCTTTTAAAAGTAGAACGGAGGCGTGCTATATTAGGCAAGACATAGTATATGGCCCTCATGGACTAGTTTAAAAACCTTTTGGCTAGAATAACGCGAGGTGCGCCATGCCAAACAAAATATCAACTGTGTGGCCCTCGTTGTAAGCTAATCTTTATTTTGATCCTTAGAATTCGAGACGTGCTATTTAGAAAATTCCATAGCCCTCGCAAAGCGCAAACGCATAGTTGCTTTAGGCGCGTGTTTAATAATTTACTTTCTTAAACTTGGGTGCACATTTATGTGACCCAAATCCAAATCTCAATGGAGTCGAAATATGTCAATAACCACGGGTACATTGATGTAACATGGTTTTAGATGTGTTTTCACGACGTTGCAATTCTTATAAAATAATAATAATCAAAATTGGTCGAAAGTTAAAATTTGCACTTCATTTGATTGCCCGGATTAACAGAATTCCTTATCCGGATTTCTGGTATGCGGACTGTTAAATAGAGTCAAACCTTTCCTCGATTCGGGATTCAACCGGTAACTTGGGACACCATAAATCTCCCAAGTGGCGACTCTGAATCTCTTAATAAACGAATCCTGTTTCGATTGTCCTTTAATTGGAAAAAGTCCCTTTACTACGCCCTTCGCGGGGTGCGGTAGCACCAAAAGGAGGTGTGACATCCCCGATGTTCAATTGTCGGCGGGGTTCAAGATGCCAAAGTTTGATCTATATGAGGGGCACGGTGATCCAATGGCACATCTGCGAGGTTTTGGCAGTGAGATGAGAGGGGCCGGGTGAAAAGATGAGCTGCTGATAGCTTATTTTGGTCAAAGTTTAAGCGGGTCTGCACTGGAATGGTACACAAGGCAGGATCCTAGCAGGTGGTACACCTGGGATGATCTAGCACAAGCATTTGCAGGTCACTTCCAGTACAACCTTGAGATCGTCCCTGACCATCTCACATTGTTGAAACTTGAGAAGAAGCCCGAGGAAAGCTTCAGGGAATTTCGGTTCCGGTGGAGAGAGCAGGCGGCAAGAGTTGATCCTCCGATGAGGGGAGGGGAAATGGTAGACTACTTTCTGCAGACTCTAGAGCCAACTTACTTTGGTCACCTGGTGACGTCAGTTGGTAAATCTTTCAACGAG
>MU687974.1:43271-72218 GCA_026770625.1 Nicotiana glauca | reverse complement strand
GCTAATGGGACATAACCCAATCGAAAGAACTCGAAAAATACTCAAAACACGAAATTGGCAAAACCCGAGCCCCGGCCCACGTCCCGAAAAAATTTCGAAATTTACATTTCCGGAATCCTCGTCTCGCCACGAGTTTGTACATACCAAGAACTCCCAAATCGGACCACAAATGGCCCCTCAAATCCCAAATTTAAAGTTTTTGCTCCAAGCCCTAATTTCTTATTATTTTGCTATGTTTTCATGAATTTCAAGCATGATTCTTCAATAAAAGCATGAATTTAACTCATAAAACTTTCCTCCAATGATTCCCAGTTGAAACCCCTTCAATTCCCGTCCAAAAGCTCTCGAGAATGACCAAAAATGGTGGAAAAATGGGTTGTTTTCGCGACTGAAATGTTTTTAACATTCTGTCTGGGTACTGTAGCTAATACTATGTGATCGCATTAGAGCTCCTGCGACCGCACAGAACAAAATTCCCGGGCACTGTAGCTAACTTTATGCGATTGCATAGAACAAAATCCTGGGTACTGTAGCTAACACTATGCGATTGCATAGAACAAATTTCCAGGGTCTCAAATTACTCTATGCGATCGCAACACTCCCTATGCGATCGCATAGCACAACCAAACAGCCCCCATAATTACTTCTATGCGATCGCATAGAACAAAAGTTCTCTGCAATTTTTCTGCTGCATTTTTCAACTCAAAAATTCCCGTTAACCATCCGAAATTACCCCGAGGCCCCGAGACCTCAACCAAAAGCACCAACACGTTCTATAACTTATTCAAACTTGTTCCAATCATCAAAACACGTCAAACAACGCTAAAACCACTAAAACACATCGGATTCAAGCCTAAATTTATCAACTTCTTCAAAAACTCGCATTCGATACAAAACCCAACCAAACGACATCCGAATGACTTGAAAATTTGCAGACAAGTCCAAAATCACCTAACGAAACTACTGCAACTCTCGGAATTCCATTCCGATTTCTGGATCAAAATATCACCTATGAACCGGAATTCGCCAAAATTTTCACTTCGCCAAAATAGGCTAACTTCTTCATCGGACCTCCAAAATTACTTCTGATTGCGCTCCTAAGCCTTAAATCATCACCCGGAGCTAACCAAATCATCGGAATTCAATTTCGAGCCTTCTAACTCACAAGTCAACATCCAGTTGACTTTTCCAATTTAAGTCTTCTTAAAAGAGACTACGTGTCTCATTTCTTAATAAAATTACTCCAATTAAATTCTAACGCCCCCAGTACCGATAATGAAACATAAAACAATACAATAAGGAGGAAAGGGGCGGTAACTCACGAGACGATGGGTCGGGTCGTCACAGCTACGTAACTTAAAACCCACAGTAGGCCATTTGAATACTAATAAGGCAGTTACCATTTCAGTCTTGGTCCCAAAGAGCCCAAACCACATAATATGTACACATTGGACAAAGGTCCCAATAGCCACAGACATTGTGCCTGGGAATAGCCCAAATCAGTCCAACAGGTCAAGCTAAAGAGATCAGAGGATCGAATCTCTAAGGCAGTAAAAGCCAACAATTGCTTAAACATTTGCACCCCTAATTCATTTAAGTGATGAGCTAATGGTGCCTGGTCGTTCAAACGAGTTGTTGATATTAATTACTAATCTACACTATTAAAACCTATGTTGAAATAAGGAATTCAATGAAACGGAAGAGTTAACATTAATAACTAATCCATTGGTATTAACTAACACAATACGAAAATTTGCTTGAAATACATGTTTAACTCAAAATCAAGCTGGACGTGGCCATCACACACTGGTAATCCCCAAACTGTTTCTGACTTTTCTCTTAAAGAGAACTGAACACTAAACTACACATGTGTTAACTATATAATGACTATTGCTAGGTAATCACAAGTTTAAATAATCCAAAAATCCAATTGAGTACACATGGAGTCCTACTGAACTTCTAAATTCTGCATTATCCTATCAGTATAAGCTAAACCAAACTAAATTGCTAAACACATGGAATACATCTAATTAATCTAACAGCATATTATTTAACAGTCCAGTCCAGAGTTTATTACAGAAATTAATAAGAGGCTAGAAGGTGAATTAGTAGAAATGCAGTCCAGTTATACAGCTCTCAATCAATTACATGCTAAAGAGTTTCACTCAATATACAGTTAAGAGAAACAAGGGAATTCAATAGGAAAGCTCAACCAGCACTCCATTTCATCTCAAATGAGCTGAAAATACAAGATGTGTACCTGAAGTATGAATCAATAAAAAGGAGAAGTCAGCAGCAGCAGGTGACAAATCAACAGATCACAACCAGCCACAATAAGAGTGATTTTTCGAATCAAAACAAAGTCTCAAAAGTCCAGGAATGAACTCAAAAATTCAACAGCAGCTAATCGATCAAAACAAACTTGTTTGACATCAAATTTACTCGAAATTGAACTAGGAAACCACAGAACACTTTCAGCACTCAAAAACACCCAGCAGTAACTCGAATAACTCCCAAACACCTTCAGATGCTTTAAACTTTTGAGTACAAAACAGAGACCAGAGAAAATCTGAGCAAATTCTGATCCTAAGTGAGCTAATCAGTTGAATTAAGAGCTGAAATTTTAAAGATGATCTAAGAAAGATCAATGTGACAATTTTTTGGATTTTTTAAAAGTTTTCTGTTGTTTCTTTTTTTGGATTTTTAGATCTAGAAGCAGTTCTGAATTTGAAATTCAAATTTCAACTGATAAAAAAACTTGTGGAAAGTACTTTCAGAGGTTCCCAAAATTTATAGGGTTCAAAAGTCTCGAATTAAGGCAAATACATGCCTATTTATAGATTTAGATGGGAGGGAAAATTAATTTTCAATGTTTTTTAAATCAGCCCCCCTTTTTCTGACTTGTTAAACAAGTTCATCCTCCTAGTTCATTAAACTTTACATTAAAACCCCATTTAGAAGGTTCTAGCTAATCCTACCATGTTCCCTTTCCTTGGAATTCCTATTCTATCCTCACTTCCTTTTAATATTTAGCCAAACTACCCTTTTTTATACCTTTATTACCCTTACTTTATAAGGCTTAATACCTTTATGCCATTTTCTATACCCAAACTGCCCTTACATCCTATTCAGAATTACCAATTTCCTTTTTACCCAAACCTAATTAATTTCTATCCTTCTTCTTCTTATTTTTATTGTTATAGACTAATTAGGGTTACTAACAGTTATAACCAAACTCAACTAATAATCAATTAAGGCTAAATCGTATTGCACTAATTATAAACTAATAGAACTTTAATAGGATTAAATCCCAATTAATGGAATCAATTCATCAAATTAACAATCTACCAAACAAAACTGACTATAACTATAATACTACGAACTAATTTATTTTTGATAAAATCCAAATTAAACAATGAATCGACTGAAACTAAAAACAAAATTCGGATAATTGCCAACATATTAATGACTTTGAACAATTAAAACCTTAATTCAGTGAAAAAGAAGCGAATCGACCTACAACTAGTTTTATGCAAGATTAAACACTGAATCCAGAGAACAAAAGAAGAGAAAAGTGAAGAATAAGAACTGAAGCGGACATTCCAATAAAGGATGCAAAAGAGGGGTAAATACCTATTTGGTTAATCTAATTATTAAAAATTCTAATCAAGTATTATTCTAAAAAAATTAAAACCTACTTAATTCTATAATGCTATTTTTACAGAAAATCAAAACAGAAACACGCGAAACAAATCGTATGCCAAAAGAAGATTAAGAAACTTATCTTTTCCTTTCTATCTTTTCTTCCTTCTTCTATCTCTTTTAGTTGATAGTCCGTTAGTCTTCAGGGAGGGCAATCTCGGGATTTCTTGATGTGTTGACGGTGGAAATGACTACTGGGCATCTTCCGGTAAGATTTGAAAGGATATGAGGGCGAATTCGTTATAGGGTTGTCAAGAAAGTATGAGGGTGTGGGTTTAGTGGCGTTTGAGGTGGCGGCGCCGCCGTAGGTGGTGGTGGCGGCGCTAGGGTTTTGAAGGTTTGGAGAGTTATGGTGGGATTTGGGGATAACTAATGGGTGATTGGGATAGAGGGCGAGATGGGGAGTCGTTTGATGTTAGTTTGGTCGGATATGGCGACCTGCCGCCGCCGTGGGCGAATTCCGGCGGGCGGCAGGGGTAGCGGTCTGAGGAGATGATGGGGAGAAAGGAACGAAGATGGTGAGATTAATTTTAGGGTTATAGTGTTTTTTATTAATTATGTGTTATTGAATCTGGACCGTAGGATGAAGGGTAATGTATGGCCAGGATTGCTCAATTAAAACGACGTCGTTTTGCCTTCCATGGTGCTGGACCGGATCAAATAGCTTGGGGCCTGGGTTGTGTGATTTGGTATGGGCTTGGGGGATATCTGATTTGGGCTGTATTTTGTTCAACCCAATCCGTTTTTTCCCTTATCTATTTTTTAAATCTTGTATTTTCCTTTTCCTTTTTTTTTTTAAAAATTCTTGTATTCTTGTATTTTTATATATTCTGATTTTGTATTTTTGTTGTATTTTAGTTTTCCTTTGTATTTTTCTGTATTTTCTATTTTGTATTTAGTTTGAATTTATTAAAGTTCTTAAACTAATTAACTTTTAATTATGGCAATTTTCAATTAAAGCACAAAAAATGTTATTTTAATTTTTCTTTAATTTGTTAAAATGAATTAATGCTTACTACAGGAGAAATTAACTTCCTAAATGTAAATGCATATTTTTGTATTTTTATATGATTTAACATGCAAATAGCACATAAAATTCACACAAATTATAAAAAAATAAGGAAAAATTGTTTATTTGAATTTTTATGGGAATAACTCATATATAGGGCAAAAATCACGTGCTTACAGTCGAGAGGGAGATAACAGTTATGGGAGCTATGAATATGGCTCTTTATGGTCAATGATAAGCAATAAATGAAGAACAATAAATAGAACACAATAAATATAAACAATAAATAAAGTAATGAAATCAAAAAAATGTGTTAGAGAGCAGAGAGAATATTCGAGTGTTTCTTAGTATTGAGCAACAGATATCTATGAAATGACAAGGATCCTTTTTATATATGAGGGGGAATTCCAATATAGTACAAATGCATTAATTACAAAGATATGGGTCGGTACAATCATTTAATGTCTTGATTCGCATTTGGGCTAGTCCACTAGACTTGACCAGCTACATGTACGCGCCTTGGGAACTTCACCTTGATCCGTCGAGACAACTAATTCCCATTGATTTGAGGCCGGTCGTTACTTACACTACCTCGAAGTCGACCACCGAGAACCCTCGGAGTCGATCACATGGAAATCCTCGAGATGCCTTGATGATTGTAAAATCGAACCATCGATTTCTATAACAAAGTGATAGGAAACGATTTTAAAATCCTACTCCATAAGCATCATCATCATGAAGTCAGCCCATCAGAGCATTAAATGCCTTAACTCAAAATCCACGCAATAGTCGCCAACCCTAAACCCTAAACAAGACTATCGAGGAGCCCACGAACCGCTATTTGTTCGTCCTTTCTGTTGCCCATATGGCTCTGATAAATACATCAATCGTTTGATAATTCATATTTTTACAACATCTTCAAATTTTCAAAGCCAAATCCATTCCCTTTCATATTCTTTCTTCTTCCGTTCTTGATTTTTTGCCTACCTTATCAGAAAAGCCTTTCCGCCATCATAGCTAGAACTTTTAAGACAGTTCCTCGGAAAGACGAGACTGCCTCCTCATCTTGGATATCCAAAATCAAATCAAGGACAAGCCCAAAATGGCTCCTACCGACAAACAATGTACACCTATCGAGTTCAATAGCACGAAGTATTTCTCCATCGAGAGACCTTTATCTATGTCGGGTCGATGCAAATACGTATCCCAGTTCATTGGCATCGTGAAAGAGATAAGCAAAGTGCAGGCAGACTGCCAGTGGGATAAAAAGGTGTTGGTTGAGATCCCTAGCCCTAAAGAGAGCATAACGGACCATAAGACTGGTTTCCTTCATGTGTACACATACCCATTCACCCTAGACCCTTCTTCTCCGGCCATAGAACCCGATCATTGTCAACTTCTGTTGTAAATACCGCGCGAAACTTGGCCAAATTTACCCCTCTTTCTAGAGGATAGTTTACATGCTTTGAAATTTTTTCCATTAAAATCGAGGGTAAGATCTTTACCCTTGATCATCTAATTAGGCTATATAACCCTCATCTTTTTCGAGGCTTGATCAAGCTTCACCATCGAGCATCGAAACCCTTATTCTCGAGCATTGACGAGCACAAGGAACAAGGATGGATGACCCAGTTCGTTCTAGTGAGGACCTCAGACATTATTCCGGCTAGGTGGTGTCGACGCCCCTCTTTCCCTCCCTCCAGAGACCAAGAAATCGGGTTTACGACATTTAGGAAAGACAACTCTATTCCCGTTTGGGATTGGGTTTTGGATTTGGAGAGTCGCAAACTAATGATTATAGTGCATTAGGACACTTTAAGAAGGGATTTAAGATGAAAAACCAGAGTTTGGGTAAGGTCTAGAAATTATCTCGAGGGGAAGGTGTTAGGCACCCCTCAAGATACACTAGTATGGTTCCCGACCATGCTACAATTGTGACTTCAAATTCATAGAACAAGTAGAGAATCATTGCAAATACGAGAAAACTTTCACGTAACGGTTGCAAATAAAAGCACAAAAAGGTTTTAAAAGTGCTGAAATTTGGAAGAAAGTAATTTTATAGTTAAAGAAAGGATCTACGAGTAAAGGGGAAGGGGGGTCAAATGATTGATGCAAGTAGCTTAAAAGAAGTGAAAGAGGTGGAAATTTAGGGAGAAGCAATACTAAAATTCAGACAATTACAAGAGAGATTTTTCATGATAGGTGAAAAGAATTGAAGTAAAAGAAGAGAAGTTGAAAATTGAACAGCGTTTAAAATTTTGAAAAAAATTAACAAACTAATAAAGAGGGAGGGATCCTAGGTTTATATATCACATGGATCATCCACACAACACCGGTACACAATTGTACGCGTAGTGTTATCGTGTGATCATCATCTCCATATCTACCCTTTCCCACCCCTTTAAGGTATTAAAGCGCAGAATAGTATCGTTACTTATTACATGCTATTAACCATCCCAGTCCTATCAGTCCCGGAGGCAAATGGACTACTAATCCTAAAGGAAGAGGGGTTTGGGGCTTTTAGAAGTTTTGAAAGGAAAAAAATACTAAGACGTCAATCAAAAACACATAATGCAAATAGGGGAAACAGACAAGCAAACAGGGCACAAATACGCCTCCATAAATTAGCAAAAAGTCATAGAGTTTAGCATGTCTTACACGTACTGATTTGGTCTTAATTAAATAAAGCAAAGAGCGGACTGGTTCAACGCATATTTTTAGACGAAAAGTCTACATTAGGCTTACTCGAATTCAGTTGACTAAAACCGATCTGGTTGATTAATTAATCCCTTTGTCAAAGTGTTGGTTAGAACTAGGCGTGATATCTACTGATTTTAGAAAGACGCAAACTGATTATAGAGAAGGTTACTAGTTTTAATGGAATAATACTAGTTCAGCAGTTAATATTACGTTGTTTCAGATTCGGGATTTCCTATAGGCATGCTTTCTACACGTTTACTGATTTTGACACCTTTTTAGACGTTAGCAAAAGGTCCTATGAACATGGTATCTATATGTAGCCTTTATTATTAAGCCTACGAACTGTTTGCCTAATGATGCTTATATGTGCAAAAATGCAGTAGTCTATAGACAGTATTTATATGAATTTGCAAAACTATTAGAAGTTAACCCTATAGGAATGATATCTATGTGTGAGTTTGCAGAAAATTAAGAGTTAATCCTATAGGCATGATTTCAATGTGTGAGTTTGCAGAAAATTAAGAGCTTATCCTATAGGCATGATTTCTAGGTATGAGTTGCAGAAATTAAGAGTGAACCCTATAGGCATGATTTCTATGCGTGAGTTTGCAGAAAATTAAGAGCTAATCCTATAGGCATGATTTCTAGGTGTGAGTTGCAGAAATCAGAATAACTCCCTATAGGCATGATTTCTACCCTTAGTGAATAAAAATAAATCCCATCCCCATTTTACTAAATCCCCGAGTTTATACAAGTTATTACAACCCAAAAGAAATAAAAAATTAGAATTAGAAAATGAATCAAAAATCCTCAGCTACATACAAGCAGCCTAATTCAGACTTAACGCCTAATAATATGATATTGAGACAACTTCTGAGATCTAGATTTCCAAGCCTTCTCTCATCTAGGGTGTTTCAGAGATCCAAGGGATTTCAGGAACCCCAGGCAGTGCATACACCCAAGATGTTAATCAAAAATTGAGTTATGCAGTGTGGAAGGGCCAGCCCTTGTGTGTCCAAGTTCAGAGGGATATCAAGGGTCCCAAGGCAAGGCTCACACAAGAGGGGAAGAACCTAAGTTCTAAGAGTGAGTGCAAGTGAAATAAAAGGGGAAGGGGATACCCAGGAAGGCTGGTGGTCATGCCCAGCCATGAAGTAGACTGGCACACCCCTGACCAAACCTGTTGGTCAAACATTTAGAGAGTAAAGACCTACTGGAGGTAAAGCTATGGCCTAAGCAATAACTAATAATATTGTCAGGCCAAAGCTATTAGTCAGTACACACAATAAGGGAATACAGATAGGCAATTGACAAAACTTAGGGCCTAGAGGGTCCAGTTCATATCCATGGACAATAACTTCAAATATTGCCATATTTCTGAACCATAGCTTAAAGCGTATAAGGGGGATATGAGGGTTTTGGATCTATAAGGTAGCAAGTAAACAACAAACGACTGACAGAGTACACACATAGATGTGCATTAATTTACAAAGGAAAGGGAATACATTACAGCATGCTAGTAACATATCTAGTCTGCAGAAACATGGGCAGAATTAGACAGAAAGAAAAACATGTTGTTATTGAGGCTTGAAAATTAATTAGGACATACCAGTAGAGAAGCAAAGTGCAGAAAAAGTAGAGCAAACAAGTGTCCTCAGTCTAGACTTGGCTTTCAGCCGGCTAGACAAAGCAGCAGCACACGTAGCAGTAAAGAAAAAGAGAGTTTTAAGTGTAAGAGGTTATTTTGAACTCAAGTTGTTCGTCTTGTTCAAACAAAAGAGAGTAGGGTATT
This sequence comes from Nicotiana glauca, assembly GCA_026770625.1. NCBI lineage: Eukaryota > Viridiplantae > Streptophyta > Magnoliopsida > Solanales > Solanaceae > Nicotiana > Nicotiana glauca. Next base: position 63,015 of record MU687974.1, on the reverse strand, counting down.
TATAGTTTTTGAAAACGAGTGAGAAATAAGGTAATAAGTAAAATTTAAACACAAACATGGAAACAATCACTATTCAGAATCAATTAACCCAAGTGATTCCCCTTTAATTAAGGAAACACTGCTTAACGGGTATCAGCAGGCCTAATTAAGGAATGAAAATCAGTTTGGGGGTAGATTGATTATTGCCGTAAAAAGGGTAGTAAAAGCATGAAGTAAATAATCAAGTCTAAGTACGAAATAGGCTTATTTTGGGAAAGGATTCAGCAAGGTAAAACATTACAGAATCAATTAATTTTAAACAGGTGAGTGAAATTAGGGCTCCTAAAAGAAAAGCTTTTGCAATCAGTCACAAGATCAAAGGAAATCAAGATTAATCAAGAAAGGAACATGATTTTGCACTTCACCATATAAATAGCAAGGGATGGACAAGCATGCAAAGTTAAGCATGTTGATGAAAAGAAGCAAAAAAACATACAGTAGCAGTAGGGAAAACTAGCATTCAGCAGCAAGAAAACATTCGAAGCATGGTAGTAAAGTAGGTCAAGTAGTCACATAGAACCAACAGTGAAGAAAAACATAGAAGAAAGTAAAGGTCTCAGAGTAGTAATGAGTGAGAAAACTTTTTTTTTTAAATTCGGGCTTTTAACAGTAACTAAGTTTTGAAAGACGGTAAAAACTCAAAATTAAACAAATTAAATGAGGAAGAGAGAGTCAGCAACAAAGAACAAATGCACATTTAAACAAACAAATTTCAGAACTCGGATAAACTAAAAGGAACTAGGGTTTTTAACATGCTAAAACAAATAGAAGAATAACATGAGAAAATCATAGCTAAATCATAAACATGTTAAAACCAGAGATCTTTTGAAAAACATAATTAAAAAAAACCTAATGAAGGGTCGTTTTTGCAAGAAAAGTTGAAGAACTTTCGAGAAAAACACTTAAACTTTCATGGCAAGTACAGATCTAAAGCAGATCTGAAAGAAAAATCAAAATATCCCAAAGATTAGGGTTTCGAAGAACCCAGAAAGGTGAGAAAGGCCTAGGAAATTAACGATCTAACCAGGAGCGTCAAGGATCTGACTCGAACTGCCATTGCTGGCCGGAGAAAAGTCAGGGATGGCCGGAGAAATGTCATGAATGGAAGTCAGGCAACGACTGGACCAACTTCCTTCGAGATTTGGCCGTGAAACCATAGAAGCGAACACCCATGAGCCACAGAAGGCCATCATCTCCAATGGCCATGGGAGGCCATGGATTAGGGCGGGATTGAAAGGTGGCGGCTAGGGTTCATGAGGGCTTCAGAGAGAGTTGAGAGAGAAGAGGAATTCAAGGGTGGCATTTGGTGAGAAATGGCTAGGGTTAGGGTGGGGTTGGTGAATTAAAAAGGAAAGAACGAAATGTTTTCGTTGATCATTTAGATCAACAACCTAGATTGAATGGGGAATCGGGCGGATTGGATAAGTGGGTCTGGGGTTTAGTTAAATTGAAATTGGGCTGTGCAATTTGGGCTTGAATTTGGGGCTGAATGGGATTGCCAAATTGGCTATAATTGAAATGCAATTAAGGCCAAATCGTAAATAGCCAATTTTCCCTTTTAATTTTTTATAAAATAGTAATATAAATTTTAAAAGCAAATTAAGAGTACTCGGTAAATGAATATTATATAAACATTAATTTAAAAATACTGGGATTAATTTTATAAACATAAAATGCTATAAATTACGAGATAGGCTATAATTGCAATTATATGCAATTTAACTTTAAAAATACCAAATAAATTTGTAAAAATATGAAAAAAATAATTTAATTATATTTTGATGTAAATATGAGAATAAAATGGGTTATTCACCAAAATAATAATTTTGAGAGTAATTATTGGATTTTGTTGTATCAAAATAGGCAATAAATTAGTTTAAAAAATCGTTAAAAAATATCAAAACTCTTGGGGTATGCTTATATATGCACAAAGATGCTATTTTGGAAGTATTTTGGGTATAAAAATACTTGGGGAAAATTGGGTATCAACAGCTGCCCCTCTTTACCCGGGAAGGATGAAAGAGTTGTCGGGTAAAGATATGATGGCCAATTTTGACCGGAAGCGATGATTTGAAAATAATTTGACCGAGATCTAGTTTCTGAGCTGCCTATAAATCCAAGGTTTTACAGGAATCAGGCCGTATGTAGTTCCGGAACCATTGACGGAACATGCCGATGACGATTCGAAAGAGACAGGCACGATGTTTAGGGGGGCAAGAGGTATTTTGAAGCTTGATCAGCTGCGGGAGCTGGAGAAGGATCACTCCTGCTGAGACGGCCATTGCTAGCCGGCGTACCTGCAAGTGAGCAATACGGGCATGATGCAAGTTCCTGTTGGACCATGAATGTTGTCTTTAATTTGGACGGTTAGGATGACGTCCTCGGAACATGATGTCCTAAGCCATGAAGCGCAAAATAAAGGATTCATAGGCTATGAAATGATGTTCTCGGGCTATGATAATGGTGCCTCCGAACCATGATGCCTTTGAATAATGATGTGCAGGATATAAAGTGGGGTCCTGGGCCATGGCATGGTGGACTCGGGCTATGAGGATGATGCCTCCGAACAATGACGCCCTCAGACAGTTTGGCGATATTTCAGCCCATGAAATGCAAGGTTTGGCGGTATTTCAGCCGATGCAGAAGCGTAATTGGCGATATTTCAGCCGACAGAAATTTAAATAAAACAGGCGATGTTTCAGTCGATGCAAAAATGTAAATTGCGATATTTCAGCCGATGCAGAAGCATAAATGGCGATATTTCAGCCGACAAAAATTTAAAGAAAACAGGCGATGTTTCAACCGATGAAAAAATGTAAATGGCAATATTTCAACCGACAGAAATTTAAATAAAGCAGGCGATGTTTCAGCCGATGCAACAAAAAAATGTAAATGGCGATATTTTAGCCGACAGAAATTTAAATAAAGCATGCGATGTTTTGGTCGATGAAAAAGTAAAATGGTGATATTTCAGCCGACAGAAAGCATAAGTATAGATAATGATGGAGATAAACTAGCGATCTTTCAGCCAATGTAGAATTTAAATAAAGTTTGGCGATATTTCAGCCAATTTCGAGAGAGATAAAGTGGCGATATTTCAGCCGATGCAAATAGAGGTGGTGGTATTTCAGCCATGCAAGAAAAATAAAGTGGCGATATTTCAGCCATGCAAGTGGAGGTAGAGCTTAACCTCGGGCTTCTGGCGTTGCGTATCGTTGGGGTAGCATTGCTAAACAACAGCAATTTTAACAATAGTTATGCATGATTTAGTAAATATAATGTAAGTAGAAAATAGTTTTCTTTAGATAAACCAATGACTACAACGTGGTTCAAGACATTGCAACCTCTCTTGCATCGGAATTATGAGGGTCCTCCTCAAAATTCTGCCCCAGTTCATTGAGGTGGCATTCCTGGCGGCGAGTAGCTAAAAACTAACTTCGAAATTTTGAGGGTCCTCCTCAAAATTTTGCCTCATTTCCAATAGCAGGGGGAAAATGGAAATTTTTATTAAATGTGACCGAACCCTTAGGGCTGCCTACATATCCCCTCTTAAACGGGAATCAGGTCAGGTGTAGTTCAAAATACTTCATTAAAGAAATCATAAGTGGTTACACATAGTATCGTTTCACTGCATCTGCATTGATTGGCTTTGGCCAAACTTCTCCGTCCATTTCTGCAAGAATAAGGGCTCCTCCAGTTAGAACTCGGTGAACCATGTACGGACCTTGCCAGTTTGGAGAGAATTTACCCTTGGCTTCATCTTGATGTTGGAATATTTTCTTCAACACCAGCTGCCCCGATGTAGATTTCCTTGGATTAACTCTTTTGTTGAAGGCTCTGGACATTCTATTATGATACAACTGACCGTGGCAAACTGCATTCATCCTCTTCCCATCTATAAGGGCTAGCTGCTCGTAGTGACCTTCTACTCATTCTGCGTCATCCAGCTCTGCTTCCTGTATGATTCTCAAAAAGGGAATTTCTACCTCGGCGGGGTGACCGCTTCTGTACCATAAACCAGCAAGTAGGGAGTTGCTCCGGTCGATGTGCGGACTGTGGTGCGGTATCCCAGTAAGGAAAATGATAACTTCCCAAGCTATTGTTTGTGACTTTCGACCATCTTCCTTAGTATCTTCTTGATATTCTTGTTGGCTTCTTCTACAGCCCCATTCATTTGAGGCCTGTAGGCTGTAGAGTTTTTGTGTTTGATCTTGAATATCTCACACATTGCTTTCATCAAATCGCTGTTGAGATTGGAACCATTATCAGTTATGATTGACTCCGAAATTCCGAATTGGCAAACAATACGGTCACAGACAAAATTTGCCACAACTTTCTTAGTCACTGCACTTTATGACGCTGCTTCAACCCATTTAGTAAAAAAATAAATTGCCACCAGGATAAACCTGTACTCGTCTGATGCGGCAGGCTCGATAGGTCCAATAACATCCATTCCCTAGGCGGCGAATGGCCACGGTGAGCTTGTTGCAGTAAGCTTGTTTGGAGGCACTTTTATCATGTCTGCATGTATCTGACAGCTGGCACTTGTGAACATACTGGATATAGTCTATTTCCATGGTCATCCAAAAATACGCTGCTCGGAGTATCTTCTTTGCTAAGACAAAACCATTCATGTGCGGTCTGCAAGTCCCTGCGTGCACTTTGTCCAATAGTCTGGATGCTTCTTTTTCTTCGACACGCCTTAGTAAACCCAAATCGGGAGTCCTCCTATACAAGATTCCTCCACTGTGGAAGAAGTTGTTGGATAATCTCCGAAGTGTGTGCTTCTGAGTGGCGTTGACAAGTTCTGGATATTCTCCTGTTGTCAAGTACTCCTTGACATCGTGAACCATGGTTTTCCGTCCGCTTCTTCCTCAACGTGAGCACAATAAGCTGGCTGATCATGAATCTTCATTGGGATGGGATCAATGAAATTCGTATCTTGCTGCTGGATCATGGATCATAAAGTAGCTAATGCGTCAGCGAACTCGTTCTGGACACTGGGGACATGCTAAAATTTTGTCTTTGTGAATCTTTTCCTTAACTCCTAGATGTGAAGCAAGTAGGGGAGTATCTTAGAGTTCTTGGTTGCCTATTCTTCTCGAACCTAATGTATGAGCAAGTTTGAATCCCCGATCACTAGCAGCTCCTGAATGTTCATGTCAATGGCCATCTTGAGCCCCAGGATGCAGGCTTCATATTCGGCCATATTGTTTGTGCAAGGGAACCTAAGCTTGGCGGATACCGGATAATGGTGGCCGGTTTCTGATACTAGGATTTCTCCTATGCCAACTTCTTTGAAATTTGCGGCTCCGTCGGAAAACAACCTCCAACCATCATAAGATTTTGCAATATCTTCTCCTACAAAGGACACTTCTTCATCAAGAAAATATGTTTTTAGGGGTTCGTATTCTCTGCTAACAGGATTCTCGGCAAGGTGATCTATTATGGCTTGGCCCTTGATTTCTTTCTGAGTCATGTAAACAATGTTGAATTCACTTAGCAAGATTTTCCACTTGGCGAGCTTGCCAGTGGGCATGGGCTTCTGGAAGATATACTTCAGCGGGTCCAACCAGGATATGAGATAAGTAGTGTAGGAACAGAAATAATGCCTCAATTTCTGAGCTACCCAAGTCAGAGCACAATAGGTGCACTCCAATAAAGAATACCGGGCCTCGTACGGGGTGAACTTCTTTCTGAGATAGTAGATAGCTTGCTTCTTCCTTCCCGTTTCATCATGTTGTCCCAGAACACAATCAAATGCTCCATCCAAAACCGGGAGATGAAGTAATAGAAGCCTTCCTGGCTTGGGCGGAACCAAGACTGGTGGCGTCGACAAGTATTTCTTGATTCTGTCAAAGGCCTTCTGACAATCGTCAGTCCATTTAGTAGTAGCGTCTTTCTTCAGCATTTTAAAGATGGTTCACAAATGACCATGGACTGAGCTATGAACCAGCTGATATAGTTGAGTCTTCCCAAGAAATTCATCACGTCCTTCTTGTTCTTTGGTGGTGGCAATTCTTGAATGTCTTTGACTTTTGATGGGTCCGATTCTATTCCTCGACGACTCACGATGAAACCCAATAAATTTCCAGCAGGAACCCCGAATGCACACTTGGCGGGATTCAATTTCAGATTATACCTCCTTAATCTATTGAAGAACTTTCTCAGGTCTTCCAGATGATCATTGGCTTTCTTGTATTTGATGATGACTTCTTTTACATATACCTCAATCTCCTTGTGTATCATGTCATGAAATATGGTAGTCATGGCTCTCATATATGTGGCGCCAGCATTCTTTAACCCAAATGGCATCATTTTGTAACAATACATTCACCACGGCGTGATGAAAGCCGTTTTCTCTGCATCTTCCTCATCCATCCATATCTGGTGATATCCGGCGAAACAATCAAGAAAAGACTGCAACTCATGTTTGGTGCAGTTGTAGATAAGAATGTGTATATTTGGCAAGGGAAAGTCATCTTTGGGACTGGCCCGGTTAAGATCCCGGTAGTCGACACAGATTCTAACCTTCCCGAACTTCTTTGGTACTAGCGCGATGTTGGCTATCCATGTTGGATATTCCACTACCCTGAGAACCTTGGCTTTGACTTGCTTAGTAACATCTTCCTTGATTTTCAAACTCATGTCGGGTTTGAATTTCCTGAGCTTCTATTTTAACGGCGGACAGGTTAGATTTGTTGGCAGTTGTGAGCTACAATGGACGTGCTGAGACTAGTCATATCATCATACGACCAGGCGAATATTTCCTCATATTCCCTTAAAAATTCCATATATTCTTCCTTTTCTGATGGCGACAGGTGAACACTGATGCAAGTTTCTTTGACATTTTCCATATCTCCCAAATTAATGACCTCAGTTTCCTCCAGGCTAGACTTAGGTCTATTCTCAAAATTCTCAACTTCTCTGACGACCTCTTCAGGTATTTCATGAGTCTGTGTCCTTTTGTTGCATTGTTTCGTTGCAAGTCACAATCGTTGGTTCATCATCAAAGTAAATAATAGTAATGATGTGTAAAAATAGAGTAAATGATAGAGAAAATAATAAGAGCGAGATATATGATAAACTGAAATGTTTCGATTAAATTCATAATTGTTTGAAACATCGGAGCTCTTTTCGAAATTAAAGACAATGTGGAAAGAAAATCAACTAGTAAAGTAAACTAAAATGAGATGCATGGTGCTTTTGTTCAGCATTGCTACCCCGAAGCCTTCCAGGCCGTGACGGTTCTAACTGACCAATTGCTGAGGCGGTCTCCTCGGTTCACAGCTTGTATGGAAGGGCCTTCCTCTCCTTCCTCCTTGAAAAGAACACATCAGTCCATATCATCATCCTTCAAAAATAGATTCTTCATGGCTGCCAATGCTTCATCTTCCTCTGACCCATATATGGTATCTGCCGGTTCGAAGGTTTGTTCCAGGCTTGGTATCGGAAGCTCCAATGGATAGTAGGGACCGTGCCATGGTGGCGACCAACTCTGGAATTCCTCCCAAGTATATCCATACCCTAAGCCAAATATAGTACCATGCTTCTTTAGTTTGATGGACTTAGTTATCCCCTGGAGATTTTTACCGAGTCCCTTTCCAGGCTCGTACCCACACCAATTCAGGATACTTTCGATCTTGTTGTTCCACCACATATCTTTATCTACAGCGTCGACCCTTTCGATGTGGTGGTATGTTTCTCCGCCTATTCTCCTTCTGCCTCCAATCATTGGGATGGTTTGACGACTATATATGGGGTTACTACCATCGCCATGAATAATCACCTCCTAGTAATTCCATTTGAACTTCACTGCCTGATGTAGGGTTGATGCTACGGCTCCAGCAGCATGGATCCAGGGCCGTCCTAACAGTAGGTTGTAAGACGCTGGGACGTCTATGACTTGAAAGTCGACGTCGAACCATGTTGACTCCAATTGTAAGCATAGGCCAATTTCTCCAATAGTAGATCTTTGGGACCCGTCGAAGTCTTTGACATTGATTTCCCCATCTTTGATCTCGTGTAGGCTTTTTCCCAAAGTTCTGAGAGTTATAAGTGGACATATGTTGAGGCTAGATCCTCCATCGATCAGGACTCTAGTGATGAAATAATCTTCGCATTGCACGGTGATGTGTAGTGCCTTGTTGTGGTTCAATCCTTCTGGCGGCAGCTCATCTTCGTGGAAGGTGATTTTATGGCTCTCCAGCACTTGCCCTACCATATTTGCCATTTCACCTCCGGTTGTATTGTTGGGCACATAAGCTTCGCTCAGTATCTTCATTAGGGCATTTTTGTGAGCGTCAAAGCTTTGTAAAAGAGCTAGGATAGAGATATGTGCTGGTGTTTTGTTCAACTGCTCAGCGACCGAGTACTCCTTAGCTTGTATTTTGCTCCAAAGATACTCGGGCCCAGTTTCAATAGGCCGTCTTGGGGCTTGCTTATTGGATTAAGCTAAGTGTTCTGGAGTGTAACCCTCCCTGTTCTAGTCATTCCTTGAGCGGCAATTGTTTCTCCTATCTCGGTCTTTCCTTTCTTCTTAGCTTCAGCAGTGTAATCCCATGGTATGTAATTTGAGTGGAACGGTATTATGTCTAACATTGTCACAGGAATAGGTACCCTTGGTGGTAGCACAATAACTTCAAAGGGTGCAGGTGCTTTTGGAACTCCAAATTTAACCTCAATTGGCCTGGGAGCCTTTGCAGAAGGAGGCACTTCAAATTCGAGAGGTATAGACATGTTTACTTCATTTTCCCTAAAGGGCTGATTCTGCGCAACAATTTGGTTAAGTGTAACCGCTGGTTTCTTTGGTTCATCACCTTCAGCAATCAAACCTATCGGCCCTTTGGGGTCCCAATCATCTTCGATCTCGATCATGTGAATGTCTCCACCTTTGTGGTGGCAGAGGGTTGTTATGAACATTAGGATCAGGCTCCTTTGCTACTATGACCTTATTGTCAATCAGGGTTTGAATCTTGTCCTTCAATGAGCGGCACTCGTCAAGGGTGTGTCCCTTCATGCCGGAATGATACGCACAGGTCTTATCGGGGTTGACCCACTGAGAGTGATTTTCTGGAGTTTTGGCTGGGATAGGAGCGACCTAACCGACAACATTATATCTTTCGTATAGCTGGTCAATTGGTTCAGCGATGGCTGTGTATTATTTGGGAGGTTTGCGATCAAAATTTGGCCTGGGTCTAGGGAAATTTTGACGGGTGGGAGGTGATTGGTAGTGAGAGGGTTGAGCGTTATAAGCTTGATAAACAGGTGCTGGTTGAGAGTATCTGGGTGAGGTGGGTTGATATGTGAGAGGTGGAAAGGATTGGTAAATGGGAGGTGGATAGGAGGGTATGGGTGCTTGGTAATTCAGGATGGGCTGATATGGGTAGGCGTGGTATTTTGGTGGTGATTTGGCTCCCTGTGCGACCATTACGACACTCACATACTTCTTTATGGACTTGCCACCAGACTGTAAAGCCTTATTGGTGGCCTGCAATGCTTCAAGATTTGTAACCATATCATTCTTAATGCCCTCTTCGATTCTTTCTCCAAGTTGGATGATATCGGAGAACTTCTGACCCTCGATCAGCATCAATCACTCGTAGTATTGGGAATCCTGAGCCCGGATGAAGAATCTATTCATTTGTTCTTCTTCTAGGGTCGGCCTGACCTTTGCAGCTTCTGACCTCCAACGAGTAGCATACTCCCGGAATGTTTTGGTGGGCTTCTTCTTCAAATTCTGTAGGTCGAATACATCTGGTGCATTCTCTGTATTGAATCGGAATCTATCCATGAAATCTGATGCCATGCCTACCCAGATCGTCCATTTCTTTGGGTCCTGGCTGATGTACCAGGATAAAGCATCTCCCTTCAGGCTTCTCATGAAGAGTTTCATACGGATCTTCTCATCCTTTCTGACTCCAACCAGCTTATCGCAGTATATCCTCAGGTGGAATCTAGGATCTCCTGTTCCATCAAATATTTTGAAGTTGGGATGTTTGTACCCCTCCAGAAGTTCAATATCTGGCTGAATGTAGAGGTCTTCATAATTTAACCCATCGATACCTTTGTTACTTTCCACGCCCTGAACTCAGCTGGTCAACTTCTTGAGTTCTGCCGCTAAGTTCCTGATAAGGCAGTCTTTGTCATCAGACTCAGGTGCATTTGAAATTGGTTGAGTATAATGGGGTACAATATCCACGTAAATATGAGTGTTTTGGAGATGGTCATTTGTGGTGTTCAATGGATCGGGAATGAATAGTGGAGTGTTGTTGGGAGTGTGGCATGTGTTGGGTTGTATCTGTGGTTGTGGAGGTGCGAGATTTTGGGTGTTGACGTAAGGAGCAGTGAGAGAAAATGACAGGTTCGCCAAATTCCGAACCTAATCCAGTTCTTCTTGGAATTTCAATAGTTTTTGCTCAAGTTAGGTAGCAGTTTCCTTAGCAACCGGGGTACCCTGATGAATCTCAATCTCCTTTCTGGCACTTGGATCTCCCATTCTACCTTTGTTCTTGTTCTGGATAGGACTCAGAGGAGGAGGAGGAGGTGGTGGAGGGCCCTTGGATCTTGTGGAGTATGACGATGGTGCCAGAATGCACGAACTAACCTTTGGGAAGGGGAATAAAAATAAAAGAAAAACAAAAGGTAGCAAGTTAGTGCGGGTTATGAGGAAAAATATTGCAGTATTTAAACACATTGTGCGAAAATGTAAATCGCGTCCTAGATTTGGTACCTCGTTATTCCTGAGGTAGGCCTAGCGACAAATAGTTTTGGAGAACTTATAATGTTAAATTCCTCATTTTATTGACAAAAATAAGACAAATCCAAAACGACTCTAAATAATAGAAAGTAAAATGTCACTATTGGCCATTGGCCTTATTACATTAAAATAAAGAATGACTCCTAACTACTTGGTCCCGGAAGGACCTTCCCCAGATTTGGCATCTTCGTCTCCCTCGAACAGCTTCACCGGCTCGTGTAGTCCTAGCAGCAAATAAGCTCGGGCCAGATATCCGCCTGCATTTCCTTCAGTGTTTTGACAATCTTCAATTCTCTTGATGAACCCCCCTTCCAGCTCTACTAGACCCCGCTCCAAATACCCTAGTATCTTGTTGGTGCTGACAGCCATATCTTTCCATTCCTCGACCAACTTTTGATGGGCTTCTTGTATTTCCCGATGCTCATTTTCACATTCTCGAATTCTATTGTGCAGTTGCTTATACTTAACCCGTGCTTCAGTGTGCTCGTCGATAACTCTGTGGCCTCGAACGAACCTGGGTTGACCCATGCCATTATCCTCCAACCAACCCGACTAGTGCGACACACAACCAATGTGATACCTGTCTGGCTCAATAGATTCTTTTCCCAAAATGAGCTTGCAGTGCCACAAATGTTGAGCTTGGCACCTGTGAGGGCTATCATCGTCCTGGAAATCAGCCCTGAAGTGACTCATTTTATCGACCCTTGGTATGATTTACTTTCTTCCAGCTTTCCTCATGGCTCGGAGAGGAATGTAGGGATAAGTTCCTCTCAAACCAATTAGTATGAGAAATGGTGCATCTCGAGATCGAACAATGAATTCATCTTTGGGGAACCAATCGACCATCCATTGTACCTGGTCTTCTTTCAAATTTTCGAAAAATTCTACCCATCCTCTGGCGTCCTCTAGCTGAGTGAACATTTTAGGCATATAGTTCATACACCTTGGCTGGTGGAAGGCGATGTGATCATCCTAGTATCTGCGTAGGATCTCTTGTCCGTATTCCCATTTCTGGAGGTGTTCCATGAGCCAAACCTGATGTAATAAGTTGCAACCCTCAAAATGATTGTCATGTTGCTGATAGTTGTTCGAGGCACGGTATATCTCAGCGATGATCATAGGCACTATGCTGAAGGTCTGCCCTCCAATTCTTTCTATCAAAGTCTTGGTTACCATGGCCAGTCAAGTGTGGATCCTAGCCTTCTTCATAGGGAACACCATCATTCCCAAAAAGAAAAACATAAAAACGAAGACCCTTCTATGGACATGCCCCAATAAGGTGATGGCGAACTCATCTGAATATGTACGGTATGACTTGCTATGGTCGTACCTCTCGCATGGATAGTCAAATGGGATGTAAGAGTCTTTCAAACATGTCAAGTCTGGATTCTTATTTAGTCCCATCATCTTAAGGAAACCCCTTCCTTTGCAATTCTCTGGCATAAGCAAACCCGGAGTCTCCCAAGGAATACCAACTAGACCTCCTATTTCTTCAAGAAAAGGAGTCATTTCAAGGTCCCCGAACACGGACTTGTCACTATCCCAGAACAATGTCGCAGCCTCTATGATTTTGCTGTTAGGCTGAATCTCTAGAAGAGAAGGCAAATTCCCTAAGTACTTGCGGAAGAGTGTCTGATCATTAGAGTATAGGTCTTTCCACCAATTCAGTAGTCTTGGATGAATGTTGGTTACCATGCCAAATATGGGGACTTCGTGTCTCATTTTTTGCAAAACAAAGCGTTAGGCCCTTACCCCCACCGGACTCGACTATTTAAACCATTAATTAGCATAGCAAGCACTTTAGTTCTCCAAATAAATGCATAGAACATGGAGGTGTCCATTTGGGTTTCAAGAAAATCCGGTGGACTTTGGACTTTGGACAAGGCTATCTTAATGAGTCATTATGTGGACAACATAACTGACTCGGCTAGGTTTGACCATAATGCATGTACAATTTAAACGGAGTAAGGTTTCTATTGAGGTATTAGACAGGTACCCTTTAGCGGGTCGACTGCACCGCTGATCGACTGGTTTTACCGCAAATATGCCTTTGCCAAATTTGGGGGTGATAGTATTGGAAGAGCGCAACTACTCATTATAAGCGTTGCTATAGTATTTGTTTGGCACGAGTGGAGTATGATGTTGAAGATGCAGTTTACAAGAATGAAACAAATTGACATGTATTTTCACGTTCATACAATAAAGTTTACAATAATTTCTCAAAATTACAACAACATTGATGGGAAAAGCGGTAAATGGAAGTAATTAAAGAAAAAGAAACAAGTCAGTTTCAAATAAAGGCATTAAACAAAAGCAATAAAAAAAGCAATAAAGTCACATATAGCATGAAATGGTAAAAGCATAAAGAATCCCCAGCAGAGTCGCCATTCTGTAGACGCCCGCTCTTTCCCCCCCTCCAAAGAGCGAGAAATTGGGTTTACGACATTTAGGAAAGACAAATGTATTCCCGTTTGGGATTGGGTTTAGGATTTGAAGAGTCGCCACCTAATGATTGTAGTGCATTAGGACACTTTAAGAAGGGATTTAAGATGAAAAACCAAAGTTTGGGTAAGTACTAGAAATTATCTCGAGGGAAAGGTGTTAGGCACCCCTCAGAATCCACTAGTGTGGTTCCCGGCCATACTACAATTGTGACTTCAAATTCATACAACAAGTAGACAAGCATTGCAAATACGAGGAAACTTTCACGTAACGGTTGCAAATAAAAGCACAAAAAGGTTTTAAAAGTGCTGAAATTTGGAAGAAAGTAGTTTTATAGTTAAAGAAAGGATATACGAGTAAAGGGAAAGGGGGTAAAATAATTGATGCAAGTAGCTTAAAAGAAGTGAAAGAGGCAGAAATTTAGGGAGAAGCAATACTAAAATTCAGACAATTACAAGAGAGGTTTTTCATGATAGGTGCAAAGAATTGAAGTAAAAGAAGAGAAGTTGAAAACTGAACAGCTTTTAAAATACTGAAAAAAATAACAAACTAATAAAGAGGGAGGGGGTCCTAGGTTTATGTATCATATGGATCATCCACATAACACCGGTACCCAATTGTACGCAAAGTGTTATCATGTGATCATCATCTCCATGTCTACCCTTTCCCACCCCTTTAAGGTATTAAAGCGCATAATAGTATCGTTACTTATTGCATGCTATTAACCGTCCCAGTCCTATCAGTCCCAGAGGCAAATGGACTACTAATCCTAAAGGGAGAGGGGTTTGGGGCTTTTAGAAGTTTGAAAGGAAAAAAATACTAAGGCGTCAATCAAAAACACGTAATGCAAATAGGGAGAAACAGACAAGCAAACAGGGCTCAAATACGCCTCTATAAATTAGCAAAAAGTCATAGAGTTTAGCATGTCTTACACGTACTGATTTGGTCTTAATTAAATAAAGTAACGAGCGGACTGGTTCAACACATATTTTTAGACGAAAAGTCTACATTAGGCTTACTCGAATGCAGTTGACTAAAACCGATCTGGTTGATTAATTAATCCCTTTGTCTATGTGTTGATTAGAACTAGGCGTGATATCTACTGATATTAAAAAGATGCAAACTGATTATAGAGAAGGTTACTAGTTTTAACAGAATAATACTAGTTCAGCAGTTAATATTACTTTGTTTCAGATTCGAGATTTCCTATAGGCATTTTTTCTACACATTTACTGATTTGGACACCTTTTTAGACGTTAGCAAAAGGTCCTATGAACATGATATCTATATGCAAACTTTATTATTAAACCTATGAACTATTTGCCTAATGATGCTTATATGTGCATAAATGCAGTAGTCTATAGACAGTATTTATATGAATTTGCAGAACCATAAGAAGTTAACCCTATAGGCATGATATCTATGTGTGAGTTTGCAGAAAATTAAGAGTTAATCCTATAGGCATGATTTCTATGTGTGAGTTAGCAGAAAATTAAGTGCTAATCCTATAGGCATGATTTCTAGGTATGAGTTGCAAAAATTAAGAGTGAACCCTATAGGCATGATTTCTATGCGTGAGTTTGTAGAAAATTAAGAGCTAATCCTATAGGCATGATTTCTAGGTGTGAGTTGCAGAAATCAGAATAAGTCCCTATAGGCATGATTTCTACCCTTAGTGCATAAAAATAAATCCCATCCCCTTTTACTAAATCCCCGATTTTATACAAGTTATTACAACACAAAAGAAATCAAAACCTGGAATTAGAAAATATATCAGAAATCCTCAGCTACATACGAGCGACCTAATTCAGACTTAATGCCGAATAATATGATATTGTGCCAACTTCCGAGATCCAGATTTCCAAGCCTTCTCTCATCTAGGGTGCTTCAGAGATCCAAGGGATTTCAAGAACCCAGGCAGTGCATAAATCTAAGATGTTAATCAAAAATTGAGTTGTGCAGTATGGAAGGGCCAGCCCTTGTGTGTCCAAGTTCAGAGGGATCTCAAGGGTCCCAAAGCAAGACTCACACAAGAGGGGCAGAACCTAAGTTCTTAGAGTGAGTGCAAGTGAAATAAAAGGGGTAGGTGATACCCAGGCAGACTGGTGGTCATGCCCAGCCATTAAGTAGACTGGCACACCCCTGACCAAACCTGTTGGTCACATATTTAGACAGCAAAGACCTACTGGAGGTCAAGCTATGGCCTAAGCAATAACTAGAAATATTGTCAGGCCAAAGCTCTTACTCAGCACACACAATAAGGGAATAGGGATGGGAAATTGACAAAGCTTAGAGCCCAAAGGGTCCAGTTCATATCCATGGATAATAACTTCAAATATTGCCATGTTTCTGAACCATAACGTAAAGCGTATAAGGGGGATATGAGGGTTTGTGCTCCATAAGGTAGCAAGTAAATAACAAACGACCGACAAAGTACACACATAGATGAGAATTAATTTACAAAGGAAAGGGAATACAATACAGCATGCTAGTAACATATCTAGACTGCAGAAACATGGGCAGAATTAGACAGAAAGAAAAATATGTTGTTGTTGAGGCTTGAAAATTAATTAGGACATACCAGTAGAGAAGCAAAGTGCAGAAAAAATAGAACAAACAAGATTCCTCAGTCTAGCCTTGGCTTTCAGTCGGCTAGACAAAGCAACAACACAAGTAGCAGTAAAGAAAGAGGGAGTTTTAAGTGTAAGAGGGTATTTTGAACTCAAGTTCTTCGTCTTGTTCAAAGAAAAGAGAGTAGGGTATTTATAGTTTTTGAAAACAAGTGAGAAATAAGGTAATAAGTAAAATTTAAACACAAATATGGAAACAATCACTATTCAGAATCAATTAGCCTAAGTGATTCCACTTTAATTAAGGAAACACTGCTTAACGGGTATCAGTAGGCCTAATTAAGGAAAGAAAATCAGTTTGGGGGCAGATTGATTATTTCCATAAAAAGGGTAGTAAAAGCATGAAGTAAATAATCAAGTCTAAGTACGAAATATGATTATTTTGGGAAAGGATTCAGCAAGGTAAAACATTACAGAATCAATTAATTTTAAACAGGCGAGTGAAATTAGGGCTCGTAAAAGTAAAGCTTTTGCAATTAGTCACAAGATCAAAGGAAATCAAGATCAATCAAGAAAGGAACATGATTCTGCACTTCACCATATAAATAGCAAGGGATGGACAAGCATGCAGAGTTAAGCATGCTGATGAAAAGATGCAACAAAACATGCAGTAGCAGTAGGGCAAACTAGCATTCAGCAGCAAGAAAACATTCCAAACACGGTAGTCAAGTAGGTCAAGTAGTCACATAGAACCAAAAATGAAGCAAAACATAAAAGCAAGTAAAGGTCTCAGAGTAGTAATGAGTGAGAAAACTTTTTTTTTTAAATTAGATCTTTTAACAGTAACCAGGTTTTGCAAGATGGTAATATAAAATTAAACAAATTAAACGAGGAAGAGAGAGTCAGCGACAAAGAACAAATGCACATTTAAACAAACAAATTTTAGAACTCGGATAAACTAAAAGGAACTAGGGTTTTTAACATGCTGAAACAGATAGAAGAATAACATGAGCAAATCATAGCCAAATCATAAACATGGTAAAATCATAGATCTTTATTAAAACTTAAAAGAAAACCCTAATGAAGGGTCGTTTTTGCAAGAAAAGTTGAAGAACTTTCGAGAAAAACACTTAAACGTTCATGGAAATAGATCTAAAGCAGATCTGAAAGAAAAATCAAAAGATCCCAATGATTAGGGTTTGGAATAACCCAGAAAGGTGAGAAAGGCCTTGAAATTAACAATCTAACCAGAGCATCAAAGATTTGACTCGAACGGCCATGACTGGCCGGAGGAAAATCAGGGACGGCCGGAGAAAGGTCATGAATGAAAGTCAGGCAACGACCGGACCAACTTCCTTTGAGATTTGGCCGTTAAACCATAGAAGCGAACACCCAGGAGCCACGGGAGGCCATTACACATCTCTAATGGCCATGGGAGGCCATGGATTAGGGCAGGATTGAAAGGCGATGGCTAGGGTTCATGAGGGCTTCAGAGAGAGTTGAGAGAAAAGAGGAATTCAAGGGTGGCATTTGGTGAGAAATGGCTAGGGTTAGGGTGGGGTTGGTGAATTAAAAAGGAAAGAATGAAATGTGGTCGTTGATCATTTAGATCAACGGCCTAGATTGAATGGGGAATCGGGCGAATTGGATAAGTGGGTCAGGGGTCGTGTTAAATTGCAATTTGGGCTTGAATTTAAGGCTGAATGGGGTTGCCAAATTGGCTAAAACTGAAATGCAATTGAGGCCAAATCGTAAATAGCCAATTTTCCCTTTTAATTTTTTTATAAAATAGTAATACAAATTATAAAAGAAAATAAAGAGTAGTGGGTCAATGAATATTATAAAAATATTAATTTAAAAATACTGGGATCAATTTTATAAACATAAAATGCTATAAATTACGAGATAGACTATAATTGCAATTATATGCAATTTAGCTTTAAAAATACCAAACAAATTTGTAAAAATATGCAAACATTACCTTAATTATATTTTGGTGTAAATATGATAATAAAATGGGTTATTCACCAAAAAGATAATTTTGGGAGTAATTATTGGATTTTATTGTATTAAAATAGGCAATAAATTTGTTTAAAAAATCATTAAAAATACCAAAACTCTTGTGTGTGCTTATATATACACAAAGATACTATTTTGGAAGTATTTTGGGGATAAAAAATATTTGGGGAAAAATTGGGTATCAACAAGTGGATGTCGTTCCCGGAGGTGTGGAGTATGGAGAATAAGTGTCCCTTCTTTGGGTATGCTTTGTTGTCTTTTTTATTTCTTCGAAAGCTAACTTTTCCTTTGCTCATGCAGCCACCCTTTGGTATCCCAAATCATTCCCGAACCGGTTGGGGTGGATTAGGGGATTAGATATCTCATTCTCTTATCCCGAGTGCTCTTGGCTTGAGCTGGCCAAAATGCAGTTGGTGGCCAAGAATCATGGTAGGATCATTCTTGCCGCTTTTACCATATTTTTACATTTCTTCCCCATACCCTCAATGCTGGAAAATTTTGACCTCTATATTTGCGCAGGCCTTGGTAATGAAGTTCAGAAGACATCGCCTCCCGATGGTGAGGAGGAGGCTCCAAAACCTGACAAGGGCCAAAAAAGGAAGAAAGGGGGGGTCGCTCAGTCCCCTATGGCAAAGAAAACCATGTCTTGCAGATCTCGAGCAGAGGCCGAGATCTCATCTTCAGCTTCTGACTGGGCTCGGATGATGAGAATGGAGATGATGATGGTGATGATGTCCCTTTGATACGAGGGAGAAGATCGGGCACGGATTCCCCCCAAGTGTTTGTGCCAAAAGGCACTGAGTCGGGGACGGCTGAATCGGCTCGAGACCATGCTTCGGAGGGCGTTGAAGAGGGCACGGGTGCGGCCCTTGAGCCCCCATCCGTACGTAGTACAGCCCCTCTCAAGGAGACCGTTACTGCTGGTTTCAAAGGGCCCGGACCCAGAGCTTCTCGGGGACGGAGTTTGCCCCTTGGCGATATTGAAGCCCTGGGCGACCTTAATTTGGGTCATCGGTTCTCGCCCGGGGAATACAAAGGATGCCTAGGACCCAAAGGCTTCCAACATGTGGGTCCTCTGAAATGGAGAGATGAGCTTGACAACTTCCTTGATAGCGTGAAAGACGTTAGTGAAAACGTCGATCTCAATTCTCCCAATGCTAGCTGAGATTTTCCAGCAGAAGGTGATAGCTTTTTGTGTACGCCTTTCTAGTCTCATGTACCTTTCCTTGCTTTTCTGACTCTTTTGTTTCATTGTAGGCTAAGAATATGCATGATCACGCCTTCTCTAGGCTCCAAGATGAGCTTTCATGCATGGAAAGGAGCTTGAGAAGCTCACCCCGGGACTGCATGAATCGGAGGCCCTATCTACCTAAAAGGAGGAGGAGTTAAGTGAGATTAAGGCAAATTTGGAGGGATTGCTCCAAGAAAAGGCTGGCCTTGCTGAGCAGGTAACTTGTTATTCATAAATTCATTTGTTGATCTCATTATTTGAAGTTCACTAACTTATCTTTTCCCTTGTAGACCGGGAAGAAGAGTGTGGAGATCCTCGAGCTGAGGAGGAAAAATGAGGTCGTGGCCTCAGAATTGGCATCGAACCAAGGTCTTCTCCAAAATGCTCGAGAAGAGATTGTTGCGCTATGTACGACAAAGTCCGATGACGAAGAAAAATCCATCACTTATCTTAGAGACGCCGCCACTGCGAATCAAGGATATATTGGTGGAGGCCGAGAAAAAGTTGATTCGTATTGTTGCTCATGCTAGTGCCAAGGTGAGGAGGCAAGACTTAGAGGAAGACAGTTCTAAAAGTGTCTAACTCTCAGCTTAGATCGAGGAGTCATGAGAGTCGGAGGGAGAATTGGTGCTCTTAGTCACTTTGGATAAAGGTCTTGGAGATGGTTCAGAGGACAGTGACGAT
>MU687974.1:25765-43265 GCA_026770625.1 Nicotiana glauca | reverse complement strand
CCCCCCCCCCCATTTATGTATTCCTAGGGAAACAGGTCTTGCGAATACACCCCCTGTAAATATATTTTTTGGAAATGCAAGAGAATTTTTCTACTTTGAATTTTGATGTTGACTCTTTGGATTCCATACTTAGAGTAATTGGGGCCCTCGAGATCGGGAACAATCTCGAGATTAGGTTGATAGCCTCTTTGGAGCCAATGTTTGCAATAGCAGAGACCCTTGGGGTCTTAGTATTTCTCGAGCACTGTGTGTCAGCATTATACATGCGATACAGTAGTAGGGCCCCTGGGGTGGTCCCTGATCAGAGCCAACCCAGCACCACTAAAAAGTAGCGAGAGTGGTCGAAGCAGCTTTTACCCGAGATGGTCGGGATGGAATCTACAGGGAGCTAGAAGTGGGAATTGGATTGTTATCTAAACTAGATATGAGTAGTACTCTTAATTACTCTTCAAATCATCTTTTGTCTTTTTGATTACTTCTAATATTTATTCTAATTAAGCTAAATGAAACTATGAATGATTGCTTATAGGGTGTTCTAATTAGTTAAACAAGCACTAGGGGAATGACTTTCTCCTAAGTGAATACTTGACGGGTTCTCGATTCTAAGGCAAGTTTGTCATGTTGGGGATTATGATAAAACCAATGCATGAACTTCTCACTCTATACCTCTCAGCAGTTTGAGTGATTTTGCCCTAATTGACTTTCTCAAGAGCAATTGGGTATGATAATTTGTGCAAGCAATTGAGGTTCAAGTCGGGTATTACTATCTCTAGGTTTAACCCTTTAATTGGGGCTATCAATCTCTTGAATACGCCCCAATTCCTTGTTGGACTAATTTTTCTAGACTCAAGCTCTCTGTCTCAAGAAGAGCCCCATTTAAGTAGGTACAAATTAGTGTTTGCAACCACTAATTCAACATGGAAAACACCAATTAGTCAAAATATCAAACACCCATAGACATTCAAGCCTTAAAACTCAAGACCCATCAAATACCCACACTAGGGCTGAGCCACAACCCAAACTAATGGGTCTAACTACTCATGATAATAGAAGAAAACAGATAAATAGATGAAGAAAAACCCATAAGATTTAATTACAAGCTAATACTTGAAGATTCAATGATAAAACTATGGAAATAATTACTCAAAATGGTTAAAAACCACTGTTCGCGAGCGCAGCTCAAAGTTAGATTACAATTGATGCCCTAAAAATGGGAAAAGAAAGTATTATTCTAGGCCAAACGTTTTGAACAAAATATCCCTGCGGGGGTAGTGTGGAAGACATAAAATCGAGTGCAGCCGTGGTGAGGCTTCTTGACATTAAATCTCTACACTCTAAAATTGGCCACCGCGGGCCGCACAAAATACACCGCGGCTATGGTGGCTTTTATTGCGGTCCGCATAAAAAGGACCGCGGACCGTATTGGCATTATGCTCCAAAACTCCAACTCTCTGAACTCTTTTTTTGCGGATCACACAATCTCGATTGCAGCCACGGTGAGGCCATTGCAGTCCGCACAAACTGCTTTGCAGTCGTATTGCTTGAGTTTCCGAAATAATCACCTCTCTTAATCTCCTCACTAAGGACCACACCAAATGGAATGCAGCCGTAGTGGACCTATTGCACTGTGCCTGGACTTGTTCTTGGTACTTGTGCATGTTTTACTCCTTTTTGAGCTGGTTTTGACTAATTGTTACCTTTTGACCAAACCCTGCAAACAAGTACAACATGTAAGCCTTTGGGACTATTTTGTATAATTTTTTAATCAAAACTCAATTAAGAGGAGTGTAAAATGAACCATAATCCCTAGTTATCAACTCCCTCAAATTTAATCTTTTGCTTGTCCTCAAGCAAACAAAATAAGACCCACCCCTTAAGAGTAAATACAAAAAAAAATTTAGTTGTCCTAAAGTGACCATATTTAGCATCAACTGGGACTAACAATTTCCCTCAATTCAAATGAATCATTAACAATATTAACTCTTTCTAAACAACATGGATTTAGTACGATACAAGAGAATCAAGAATTGACTCAACCCATCAAGGGAACTCTTTCCACTACTTTGGTCATTGTGGAACACAAACTCATACATCCTCAACTCTGCCTAAGAAAACCTCACTTTTAGATTGTAGCACTCAGAACGAGGATAGTGAAAACACACTCATCTCTCTCAAAGAAAAGTCACAAATCTGGCTCTAAATACCATAAGCTTTCCCCTTATGTGAGTTACCACAAATGTAAGCTTCATTCAACTCAAGATCATATAGGGCTTTTGTGGAGATATAGTGAAGGCTTTTGGCTCAGCGTAGAAAATGTTTGGTCTAAGTAGGTTCCATCTTCCCTTAGCACTTCAATTTACTTCTATTTGGTACATATTATCTTGAGTTTTTAATTCATTTAACTTCTCTCAAAGGGGTTAGAGAGACACACTGTCACTCTTTCTTGTTCCTTTCAAACCTTTTTCTCTTTTCTCAACTTTCCACACCTTTCATTTCTTTACTTTTATTAAATCCCTTCACTTTTTCAACATTGATCATTCTTTTTGTTTTTTTGATTTTCTTTCTTTTTCATTGCCTTTTTTTTTCTTCATTTTGTATGAATTACCTCTTTGCTGCATTTCTCGTCTCTCCCCCCAAACTTATACTTTTACCTAGTGATAAGGAAATATAGGGTGCCAAGAGAGTCTTTTTAGAACGGGTAAAGGCTTATAACATTGTTTTTGAAAGAAAAAGGTTTATGGCTCAAAAAGGTTGACTAGGAATTTTAATATTGATAGGTTATGGAAGTGTTCAAGATATCATTCGAATCAAGGAGAGCCTATAATCACATGTCAAGTCAAACTACCCTTAGGATTTTGCCTAGACAAACATTCTGGGAAATTTCTAGACTAAGGGATCGGGACTTGGACTTGCAATTTAAATTCACACCACACAAGCTATGGGATTGCTAAAGAGATAGATTTGGGGGCCCACAACAACCTTAGCTAAGATTTGAGCAACACAATGGTCCCAAAAAATCACTTGATAATTATATTGCAACACAAGAGTCTCAAGGTCACTACTTTCACCATCCTACAAACAACAATTTATTTTTGACCATAGGATTAAAGGAAAATGTATTAGGCCCAAGTGCAGCTTTGCTTGAGGTAGCATTACCAACTAGCTATTATTTAAACAAAAAGCAAAAATAAAACAGACTCAAACCCTCAAGAAGGTTGTCATGCAACCCATCATCGGGAAGAGCCACCCGATTCACACAAATTCCACATTTGGAAATCGTACCATTAAGAAAACCAAAGGCTTATTGCACGCAAAAACTCAAAAACAAGAAGCTACAAAAATATAATAAGAAGTTATGAAAGGAAAAATGTGTAAAGTAAAATAAATATATACAAGAAGAGGTTTAGTCGAATATACATAAGGGAGAATAAATATATACATTAAAAAGTAACTTTATATACAGAACAAAACTAAAAAGTATGAAAAGTGCAATAAAATGATAAAATTATGTACATACAAAAGGTAAAAAAAAAAAAAAAGTAATGTCATATATATACAAAGGTGGTTGTGACAAATTAAACTTGTAGTCATTATTTTGAAATAAAGTTTTGAAGAGGTGGAAGAAGGGTGAATAGTAACTTTGTTACTATTCACGAGCCATAACACCGGAATCCGGCAGTGGATTCTCGCAATTTCGGTATCAAAAGAAATATCTCCTCTTCGCGCACAATCCCCAATTGATTTCATCTTCAAAATCATAGCCAATTTTGCTAGATCTTAAATTTAAGTTCGCGAGTTACTGTAGCAAATGATAATTTTTGTTAAATTCAGCTGCTCCTTCAAGTCAATAGAGCTTTGAAGATCATGGATGTTGCGATCTCTCCCCAACCTTTGGTTGTGGGAGAGACAATCCAAAACACTCAAGAAACAGCTCCAAACGTTAATCCAAAACAATCATATGTTGAGCTACTTAATCCAACCAAATCTGCCGCGTTAAAAAGCAAAATTGAGTTGACTCATATTAACTTGATACATGGTGAACCAACTATTGATTTCACCATTGAAGAGATTAATGCGTTTGCAATCGAGGAGGGACTGCATCAAACAATTATTCTTAAGTTCTCATATTGGAAGCTAGATATGCAAGAGTTGCAACTGAATATTCCTAAGCAATTCGACATCAAAGGCTACTGTAACGTGGGACAACTTGAATATCGACATATATTGGTAAGGTGTGATCTTTTTGAGGATTTTGTTTAGCTGTTATCAAGAACTACTGGATATATGAAGACAAAAGGAGAAGAATATTTCTTCAGGACATTCCCATGGATGATGGGATTTAATCCACACAAAGAAACTTCAAGAGCAGTCGTTTGGATATCGATGTCGGATCTTCCTGCGAATTTATTTGCAAAGAAATCCTTAATTTCCATAGCTTTTCAGCAGTGGGTAAACCTTTAGCAGTGGACAAAGCGATACAAGATCGAACGCGACCAAGCACGGCGAGGGTTAAGGTCATGCTTGACCTACTTGATAAATGTCCTAATAAAGTTAGGATCAATATTGTTGATGTAAACTCAGGAAAAGTTATTAGATATTATCAGCAGATAGTGTTTGATAATATACCAAAGTATTGTACCTGTTGTAAATATCAAGGGCATAATGAAAAGTTGTGTCGTTGGAGGATCGAGGAAACTAAGGAAGTGGCAGATCGAGGGGGTGAAGTGGAAGGCTTGGGCAGTCTTGACAAGTTAGAAGGTGATGCAAGGGATTATCTTAATGCCAAAATAACTGTACAATTGGAATTTAATGCAGCAAAAGAAAAGATGATCGAACAACAGGCTTCACAACTTGATGGGGGAGAAGAAATTGGTAATAAGAACAATGGGAATATTGATGTTTCAAAGATTGTCAAGGGTCCATCTCCAACCAAATCGGATGTACCTTCCAAAATAGTATTAGCAAGAATTTCCAACGCTGTGAATCCAATTGTAGAAGACTATGATAAATTAGCCAGTGCTGAAAAAATTTTGTCCAGAGTACGGATTCAAAGGTTGTTGCTGATTGTGTTGAGGTAGCTGTTCAAGGGAGTAAAGGTTTAGCAGCTACTGATAGTAATTTTGTAGTTGATACCTCATTGATTGAGAAAGTAGGGGAGCAAGGTTTGGTTTATAAGAATGCTATAGCTGCTAAGGAGAATGGTAAGGGAGTTGAATGCTCAATTTCTGAGAATGTTGTGGCATTAAAGACACCAAGTTCCAAGATTGTGTAATCTTCTGTTGCTCAAACTAAAGTCAAGCAAGTTGTTCATGGGAGTTTTAAAAATACAGGTTTTGTGATTAAACCTACAGATATGACTTTGAGTGATACTGCAATGCCATGTAAAAATGGTGCAGATGCTACTGTTTCGAAGTTGGATGATACAGCTACATTGAATACTACTGTTGAGCGAGCTTTATATAGGAGTACTAAACATGCTGTTGTTGTTGATCTTCTTGTAAGAACAACAGATCCTATAGCTACTGATATACATAAAGAGAGACAAGTTGGAGTTGATCGGGGAGCTACTGGAGTTACAAACTCGAAGCCTACTGTTGCATTATATGATGATGGTGTTCGAGTAGCTGCAGGTGTTGCTAAACCTAATGTTTATCAAGCGACCAATGCAAATCTAGTAGGTGAAGATGGTGAACCTGATACAACACCTTCAAATGAGGGAATGATGGCCAACCAAATAGGTCCACTGTCCAATAGTGGAAAAGTAGCACAAGACAATGAGAATTTGGCTATGGATGTGACTACTATGATAAAATCCAGCAGCAAACTGAATGCACAAGCAACAGTTGTCGTGCCTAAATCTAGACCAAAGAGGCATGGGCAGCAGGATTAGTCAACTGCTGCAATTTTTGCTACACCCGATGACCAGCAGCATTAACAAATAGAAGTAGTAATTCCAAGTGTTATTCATCAAAACACAGCAGCAACTGGAAATTTTGACAGTGCAGCTGGAAGCAGCAACAAAATGTTACAAGCACCATAGCCATTACTCATTCTGGGCAGCAGCAGTTTAGGTCCAGAAGCTATCTTTGAAGCAGGTAAATCTATTGCACAACAACACAAACGTGCAGGCACTCAGGGTGAATATCTTCCAAATGCAACACAACAACAACATCAAGACTTGAGGGATCAAGAAGCTTCGTATGCTCATGATCATTATCCTGGGCAACAACAACATCGTGCACACACTCAATATGATGCACTGTTGCATCCAAATGCAGCACAGCAGCAATGTTTCCCTACTAGCTTCAAGGATGGACAGCAGACTACATGCTTTCTATATATTAAAGCTAGCACAATGGTTACTAGCTCGAAGACAAAGGTAGCAGACAAGAAATCTGGAAGGAAGAAGCGGCAAATTATGAACACTCCAGCTGTTATTGGTGATCGAAATGAAACAGCAATAAATCCAAGACAACAACAGCTAATTGAAATCAGTCCAGAGACAACAACAGGGAAGAACAAGAAGAAGAAGATGAAGTAGAAGCAGATTGCAGCAACTATTGTGCAATATGAGCAGTTCAGTGAGGATCCCATATTCAAGCAGCCTTCAGTCACTTTGTCAAATAAATTCATCTGCTCAAATTTGAGAGGGAGCAGGAAAATGGTCTTAAACTATAGGTTCAATTTTCCATCTATTGTGTGGAAAGAATTATCAGGGATGAACTTCAAATTCCTTTTTTTGAAAATACTTTGACTGGAAAATTAAAGAACAAGTTGGAGGCTCCAAATTTCATTCCAAGTAAGCCTACTTGTCATACATGCATTCACCACCTAGATACACCACCAAATACTGTGGAGGAACATATTGGAACAAGCAAAGCAGGTGCTATCTGGATGAAAATTGCAACAAGGTCCGACAAGGAAGAAATTGTTGGGCGACTTCCAATGAGACTGCCAAACAAAAGCAGGCTGCCCCAGTTACATCAACGAAGTCCAACCGTTCAATAAAGAAATGACGATTCTTGAATACTTTTGGAACATTGTGGATGAAAACGACAAAGAACTACAAATTGAAGGCTTTACAAGATTGGGAAAAAAGGACAACAAACATATTGGTACTACATTTTATTCTACCACTTTATTAGTATTCTCATCAGTAATCTCATCACATAGTATGTTATAAACTCTGTGATGATCATGGAATACTTGGTCCGTTCAAGTTCATATTTTTTACATGCTTGTTAGTAGGCAAGGTTGGCAAGCCTTAATAGGATTAATACTGTAAAGCTAGCCCGATTTGTATTATATGGTTAATAATACCGGTGCTATTGTCCCCCTTATTTGTACTTTTCCTACCTGTTGTATTTTTCTATTTGTTATTAATAAAAAAACTAGCCTTAGGCACTAGCCTAGTGGATTGTCAAAAAAAATGTCATATATACAGTCATCCAAATAGGGCTACCCCCTCAAATGAAAGCTAGCATTGTCCTTAATGCTAACTAACCAAAATAAGCACAAAAAAGATTGAAAGTAAGAAGAATCTCCCTAGTAGCCCACCGTCTGCATTGGGTCCTGCATCTGGGTCTCTGGATCCTCGGTTTGCTCAGGAACCTGTGACTGGCTCCGTGTAATCTGTGTCTCCACTGTGACCTAGGCTGTATAGAGTCTTGGGCCTATACTGGAATCTGAGGCTGGCTAGAGGAACCTCTCTCTGAGTCCTACAGCTTTATAATAGCATTTTCAGTACGGGGAAGCACCCTCTTCCTCTTGGCTGGCCTCGCTATCTCCTGCTCCGGCTAGGGCTAGGCTGCCGGAGCCGGGTCATGCGATAGAAGGTCCAAAGGCAAGTGATCCGACTTCAATCTCTCCACCTCCACTCTCAACTCTTTGCTTCTTCCTCAGTTTCTTTGTTTTTTTTGTGTGAAGCCACAACCTCCAATATTAATTTCTAGTTCTCTAGGAGCTTCTTCTTATTATCCAGAAACTCCTTGAGAGTGTCCACTTACTGTGGGACTTGTGGATGAGGAGGTGCAGACTGGGCTGCCACCAATGTAGATTGTATAGATAGCTTAGAAGTGATTGTCTGCATCCAGTTCTTAATACAGCCAAGTATCTGGTTCAGGCGGTGGGCAGTCAAAAGATATGATATGGATGAGGGGATATATGGAGCTGTAGAAGTGGAGGGTCCTAGGGCCACATCTGGTGTGGCTGAGGGAGGCTGAGTAGGAGCCACTACTACTACTGTCTTTTGAGACTGGCCAGTTGAATTAGTGGCTTTGCCCTTAGGATCCTTGGGCTTGTCAGCACCCTTGGTGTTGTAACAGGAGAACGGTGACTTTGCTTTCACTTTCACATTAAATCTTCTCTTCTTCACATCTAGATCTTTAAAATACATGGTCAGGAAATTTAGGAAGGGGTAGGATCTATCACCTTCATTTACCACCCGTGTAATCACCCTGGACATCATATTCCCGATGTTAATCGGGTACCCTACCTTGATTGATGCCACCAATATAGCTCGAAAAATAGGAAGGGAGTTTTCGTGAGTGGTGGGGTCTAGCCTACTACAAACAAATGTTTCCCACCTTTTTGCTTCAAAATTAAGGGTTCTCCTCAGAATTTTCACCCCCGTTGTCAACCATGCTGAGGTGGTACCTAGGATTGCTAAGTTCTCAGCTAACCATGGATGGCCATCCTCCCCCAAAGCTACCTTGTCTAAGTATAAGGTCTCATCCTCCTCCAAAAAGCCCAGGTAGTCATTAATCATTTTTCCATCAAACTTCATAATCAAATTTCGCACCTTGGTCACTGTGATGCCCTTTTTGATGTGGGCAACATTCGTGTAAAACACCTTCACCAAGTGCTCATTTACATTCTCCATATGGCCTATGAAGTAGTCTCATCCTACTCTCTCTCTGAACTGCCTCAACACATTGGGGTTGTGAGGCAAAAGATCCCATGTGATGAATTTTACGCTTTGGTATTAACTTCCTCTCGGGCCACCATTCTCTGAACTTGTGGTAGGCTACTTCACTCACAAATCCGTCTTGCCATGCCTCCGGGTTTCGGGTTCTCTCTACCCCTTCTACTTGGGGCTCACCCCCTTCTTCTTCTTCTACGGGAACCTCACCGGATAGTGAAGTTGTAGGTGAGGTAGAATATTCATTCACTGCCTGCAGTTGAGCCCTCAGATGACTCAGAAGATATGTGCACTAATGTTTGGGTAGTAGGAGAGCCCGGAGGTGTATCTCTCAATCTCTTCCTCTCCGGCCAGTCAGCAACATATTCTGGCACAGAGTCTGAGTCGGATGCCTCCCGGGAGGGCACATACTCACTCCCTGATTGAGAAGCAGCTCTATCAGCAGCCGTTATTGTCCTCCTGGTATCTTTGATGGCCTTGTCGGACTTGTGGGGTCAATCTAATCATGCCTAGTCCCCTACCCCGGGAGGACTCTCCTTTCCCTTTCTGTTTATCGCCTCCGCCTCGTGATTTCACCTTTATCTGCAAGGAGAATACATTTTATTCTTGTTAGTATCCTAGTAACAGATGAAGCAGTGCAGATTAAAATAGCAGACAGTCAGAATAGCAGACCGGGGACCACATAAAATAAAGTGCAACCGCAAAGAAGCTAATGCAGACCACATAAAATGCACCGCGGTCCGTACTGAGGTGGGGATCAGACTATCCACTCTCTGATTCTAGGCAACGTGAACTGCACAAAATGTATTGTGGTACGTATTGAGGCACCATGGACCGCTCAAAATCTACTACAGCCACATTCCTCAACTCACCACTTTCTGTAGCTATACCATTGCGCTCTGCACAAAATGGTCGTGCGGGCCGCGATAAGCACCGCTGACCACAGAAAATACCATCGCAGACCGCAGTAAGCCAAACACAGTAATACCAATCCTAGGGTTTCAAATATTTGATCAATTTAATCCTCAAAACATATATCATTAATCCCCTATGTGTTTATTCAGTAGTTGTCAACCCTAATCTATGCATGATTAAACAAACCTATGATACAGAATTGAAAGAAAATGGGAAGAAACAGAAGAAAACCTAGCTAATTAAAAGTAAATAAGCCCATCTCACCTACCCACCGCGGACCGCACAAAATGGCACCACGGTCTGTGGTGTTCAAAAACATGAAGCACTGGGAAGGTGTCCACTGCGGACCACACAAAATGCAATGCGGCCGCAGTTGTCCAGCGCGGAGGAAAACATCAAAGAACCCCATTTTGTTACCAATCAATGTTGCGGACCACATTGAAATGTTGCCCTCGCACTAAGGCTTTTGTGGCCGCAGTGCAACCTTCAGAGAGTGCACATTTTTCCCAACTTAGTCAAAACAATCCTACACACATCTCACAACCAGTTAGTCCAAAAAAAATCCTATACTACAATGGAAATCAAAGAAAAATAAAAAGAAAGACACATGGGTTGCCTCCCAAGAAGCGCCTAATTTAACGTCGTGACACGATGCAAGTTACCATCGAATCACTATAGATGGAGTAGTGCCACCACGTGTCTGTCATCAATCTTGCCCAAGTAATGCTTGACCCTGTGCCCATTAACTCTTAAAATCTCCCCATTTTTTGTTCTTCAATTCAAGTGCACCAAACGGAGTCATAAACACCACTTCAAAAGGTCCACTCCATTTTGACATAAGCTTTCCGAAAACAAACGTAGCCGTGAATTGAACAAGAGAACCAAATCACCCACTTTGAACTCCTTTCCACGAGCATATTTATCATGAAGGTACTTCATCTTGTCCTTGTACAAGGACGAACAGGAATAGGCATGGAATCGGAATTTATCAAGTTCATTAAGCTACTCCACATGAAGATTTGCTGCTACATCCCATTCAAGATTCAGCTTCCTCAAAGCCCACATGGCCTTGTGCTCTAACTCAACCGGTAGATGGCAAGCTTTTCCAAACACCAACCGATACAGAGACATACCAATTGGAGACTTGTAAGCAGTCCTATAAGCCCATAGAGCATCATCCAACTTATTTGATCAATCGGTCCTATTTGCATTGACCGTGTATGATAATATACTCTTGATTTCCCTGTTTGAGACTTCAACTTGGCCACTCGCCTGAGGATGATAAGGAGTAGAAACTTTGCAATTGACACCATACTTTGCAAGCAAAGTGCCAAAAGCTCTATTACAAAAATGAGACCCCCCCCCCCCATCACTTATGATTGCACCAGGAGTGCCAAACCTAGTAAAAATGGTCTTTTTGAGAAACGCAACAAAAATCTGGGCCTCATTGTTGGGTAAAGCCACGACTTCAACCCAGTTTGAAACATATTCAACTGCCACAAGAATGTATGTGTTCCCACATGAGCTAACAAACGAGCCCATAAAATCAATTTCCCATACATCAAAAATATCAACTTCAAGAATGGTATTGAGAGGCATCTCATCTTTCTTCAAAATTCCACCCGCTCTTTGACACTTATTGCAGATCTTCACAAGTTCACTTGCTTCTTTGTGAAAAAGTGTGCCCGAAAAACCCACAACTAAGAATTTTAGAAGCCGTCGTCGCCCCACCATGATGGCCACCATAGGGAGAGGAATGACAAGCCTCTAAGATATTCAATTGTTCCTCCTCTGGGACACACCTTTGGATCACACCATCCATGCAGATCTTGAAAAATTACAGCTTATCCCAATAGAAATGCAAACTCTCCCGTTTGAGCTTCTTCCTTTGATTAGAAGTGAACTCACACGGGATTATACCAGTGACAAGGAAATTAGCAACATCCGCAAACCATGGCAAACGATTCACAGACACAGAAAGGAGTTATTCGTCGGGAAATGAATCATTAATCTCTAGGCCATCACGAGGCCTCCCCTCCTCCTCCAAGTGGGACAAGTGGTCCGCCACTTGGTTTTCACTACCCTTTTTGGTCCACAATCTCCAAATTAAACTCTTGAAGTAACAAGACCCATCGCATCAGTCTAGCTTTGGAATCCTTATTCGTTATCAAGTGCCAGAGTGTGGCATAATCGGTGTGAACTATGACCTTGGCGCCCGTAAGATACAGCCGAAATTTCTCCATTGCGAACACAATAGCCAAAAGCTCTTTCTCAGTCACCGTGTAGTTAACTTGAGCATCATTCATTGTCTTTCTCACGTAGTACACTGGATGAAACATTTTATTCACTCTTTGACCCTAAATCGCCCCAATCACAACATCGCTCGCATCACACATGAGCTCAAAAGGCAAGCTCCAATTGGATGCGGTAATAATAGGAGTGGTGGTTAACTTGTGGTTGAGAAGTTCAAAGGCTTACATACATCTCTCATCGAACATGAACTTGGCATCTTTTTCGAATAGCCTGTATAAGGGATTTACTACCTTCGAAAAGTCTTTGATAAATCACCGGTAGAATCTCTCATGCCCAAGAAAACTTCTAACTTCCTTGATAGAGGTAGGGGGAGGGAGCCTTGAAATCACATCAATTTTTGCTTTGTCTACCTCTATACCATGATTTGAAATTTTTTGGCGAAGAACTATTCCCTCTTCAACCATGAAGTGATATTTCTCCCAATTAAGAACAAGATTGGCTTCTTCACAACAGGCCAACACTCTATCATGATTTTTCAAACATTCATCAAATGAATCACCCACAACACTAAAGTCGTCTATGAATACCTCCAAAATATCTTTCACCATATCGGTAAAAATGGCTATCATACACCGCTGGAATGTAGCCAGTGCATTGCACAACCCAAAAGGCATCCTAGAAAAAGCTAAGGTGCCATATGGACAACTGAATCTGGTCTTCTCTTGATCTTCCGAAGCAATCAAGATTTGGTTGTATTCAGAATACCCATTTTGAGCACGTGATTTTTGCCTTATATGAATTATTCCCATAAATTCAAACAAAATAAAAATTTTTCATTGTTTGCAATTTCGTGGATTTTTGTAGCATTTTTTATTAATTGCTTGCATTTATCTATGCACGTTTATTATTATATAATTCATGAAAAATATAAAAATACATTGCATTTGCATTTAGGACTTATTTTTTATTTTTAAATTAATTAGTAATTTAGTTGTGTTACAAAAATAAAAAAATCACAAAAATAACTCATTTTTGCATTTGGCCTCGAATTTTGTAGTTTTCTTTTAATTTGGTAATTAATTAGTTGTTGCAAATATTATTTTGAGTAATGAGTCTAATCTGGTAGGATAATTTGGTTTATTAATTAATTTAGGTTTTAAATTTTTATTTTGAAAAGGAAAGATTTTGAAAATTGAAAGAAAAAGAAAAGGAATTGAAAGAGAGGTTTGATTTTTGGGTTTTTTTATAATTAGATCTTCCCTAAGCCCAATCGATCCACCCAAAAAAACCTTCCAATTTGGCCCAAATTGCCCTTAACCCGGTGTGCCCCCTTTTACTAATTAATACACTGTGGTTTTGTGAAGTGAGAGATTTGGGTCGTTGATCTCTTTCAATCCAACGGCCAAGGAATGCCTCCCCCCCCCTTCAATATAATTGTCCGAAATTCATAGAGAAACATCGTATCTCTGTACTTCAACTCCCTCATACCTAACCCTAAGAACCGCCGCCCTGAATTTCTTCACCATCTCCGACCGGTGGCAGATCTCAAACTACTACCAAAATCCAACCATACAACCACCACCCATCCCTGATTCCCAATCCACCACCATTTCTCCCCAAATCCTCATTGAGTCAGGCCAGTGTTGAATCTAAAGACGAATGAAAGAAAATCTTTCAAGTCTACAAGTTCTTATGAATGATTGGGCCTGAAATTAGTATCGTTTGTTCTCAAAGAGAACATGCAATTAATACCAGTTTCGGGTCAAATCGAAGTCACCTGAGGTTGTCAAGCCATGTCCGTGTGGCCATCTAGGTATTTTTGTTCTTTTCTCCTTTGTCTCCGTCTTCTATTTTGTTCTTGTACTCATTTCCTTCTATTTCTTCTCTTTTCTTTCTTTTAAATGTTTTAAAATCATTTTGTGTGTATGATTGTGATTCTGAATCTTCCTCCTCTTTTTTTTTCTTTCTAAAAACAGGCATTGAACGATGGACATTATGCACGTCTGAATCCTTGGGAATTCTAGTTCAAAAGCCATTGGGAGGAGGAAATAGGGTTCTCTTTTATTCTGACATCGTGTACTTTTTTGTAGGGGTCCTTAATGTATCGATGAGCTCAATTTTTCTACAGGTCAACACCAAGTATTAAACTGATATCCAGCAAAATAAAAGATTCATTTGGCAACACAAAATACAATCAACAAAAAGAATTCCAAATCACAAAAAGGGAGTAGATAGTGGCAAACAAAGTATCAGCTCACGTTGGAATGCTTTTTGCGTGCATCAACTATATCACAAGAATCGAGCTACCAAATTAGTGGAGGTCAAGTGAAGTTGCTGAAAAACATGGAAATCAATACAACTTTGGGTTCTCTCGATGCACGATGAAAAAGAATGCAAATAACAATCCGGCGTGGGGACAGCTACATCGGAACATAACTCATACTGTACACATGCTCAATTGCAAATGTGACTGTGATAATGCATAGCCAACTATGTGAAGATCACATGTCATGAGACCACGTGATCAACTGACTCAACTGTTATTGAATTTTAAATTCAAGCATGATCAAATATGCTTGGGAATTCAAAATTGTTTGGAGATCAAAATTACAGTTGCAAGAGCAATAATGGAAAGCAACTTTGTAACACTGACGATTTTCAACCAGCATGTTTGAGATGGCTGGATTTCGAGGAAAAGCTGGGTTTAAAAAATAAACAATCGCATCTTTGTAATTGTTTATTGAACGCCTGCTACAATGCTCCATATGCACGCCAATTGCAATGTGAATCTGCAGAGTTCAAGAATTCTTTTAAGACAAACAAAAGGGACAGCTGGAGGCATCATGACCAACTGAAGTAACTGGAATCTAAACTTCAAACGCAAAGATTATTGGTCAGTTTAATGGGCGGAATGAACGTGGTATTGGATTTCAAAATACAATATGCACAAACCACATCGATGAAAATGCACATGCTCTCATATCAAAGATATCAGCAGGAATTGGATACTATTGGTACTGGACAATATGCTTAAGGCTCATACATGTGACAAATTGGAACAACACTGCAAATCCTATTAGTACACGAATTGTTTTAAAACAACGACATCATGTTAGATTGCATGTAATATCAATGTGGAGTTTCAAACTCAATATTGATAATAGGACTCATGTAATCATCAAAGTTTATCTTTTTCATTATGTTAGACCACCTGACACTCTGTAATTTTATTTGTTTGGATTTTTATATATAAAAACTAGCCCTAGGCACTTGCCTAGCGGTTTGCCAAAAAAAAAAAGAATCTTCCTCCTCTTTACTTTGGTGTTCAATGAAATGGGAATTAGCATATCAATGTCTTGGCATAATTTGATTAATTAGTTGATTTAATTGCTTTAAATTACTGTTTCCGAGCATCTCCATTGAAATCTTATTCTTTTGAAAATTCAAAGGTTTGCTCGTTTAAACAGTTCTGACTATGTTTAGAGTTTGAAAATTCATGTTTGGGCTATAGTATTCAGACTCATGAATTTGGGCTGGGTCTTGGGTTAATTCGACCTTGGGTCAACATTAACCCACATATGTTTTTGTTTCTAAAGGTAAATCATAGCTGATTAAGGGGTAGTTTAGGAAAATTGGGCAGGGAAATCTTTTGTAACTGCATTGGGAAGCTTCTAGGAAAGTATGGGAAGGGATTGGCTTGCAAAAACTGATTTAAATTGGGGTCCGAACTGAATAAAGGGAATTTGGGAAATGGGTAAATGATAATTAGTAAAATCATTACTGCTACCCTAAAACCCCTGTATAAAGGTTCTATTTCCAAAAGAATTTAAGGGGATCAGACTTGGAGAAAATCAGAAATGGCTGAAAGTATCTTTTAACATTACCTTGTGCACCCAGAACACTAAATACTTATATATTGAGAGTGTTTTAAGATCAGAAAACAAAGAAAAAGGGAACAAGGTACTGTTCCATTGATGAACTAGTTCAAATTTCTAAGTTTCTTTCAAAAGAATTTCCAATACCTTGCTATTTCTGGGTTCCAGCATGCATTGAATCGTTTGCATTGTTGTTGATCTACTGCTATTATTCTTCCTAATCTCAGGTTGTTCCCTTATTGTTGTTTTTTTGCTGTATTCAGGTACTTTCTAGACCTCTATATGTGTAAGAATGGGAAATCTGAAGTTACATGATCTAGTTGAAAGTTTCATGACATGCTGCTTATCAAATGTTATCTTATGTTATTAAACTCCTTTAATTCTGTAGTAATTTAGCTTTTCTTCATGTGTTTGCTTGCTTAGTTATGTTATTAGCTTAAGGTTGTGTTTGTAAGTTGAAATGGGTGTTTATATTTAGTATGTTGGCTTGTAAAAATGAATAAAATCTATTGTGTGTGTGGATTGTTGGATATGTTGTAGCATGAGGCCAGTATATGTTGAACATATTCTGTCCAGATCTGTTTAAAACTGTGAAAGTCAACAAAATCAGTCTATAACGGACTTAAGTTAATGCAATTTCATGAATTGTTCATTCGATTGGTCCATGAAGTTGATTTCAGTATTTCTTTTATGTTCAAGGGTTAGTGATCTGAACCTCATGTTAATGGTGGTCGTTAAATTCTATAGCTAGTTCGCTCATTTTGAGTAAGGTTAATTGACTCTTAGGAATTTCTTAGTTTTGGCATTGTTCAAAGTTATCTGTTAATGCCATGGTTGACATATGGTAAAAATAGTTTTGGGTTCCCTTTTATCTTTAATTTGCTTGTCAATAGGTATAAAACCTTGAGACCATGTTAGTTGTTGGGTTAAGAGTCGACTTTTGCTACGTTCTAACAGTGATATATGTTGTGGGTGAGTATTCATAACCTCAAGTGATACATCTTCATTACAATAATGTAGTTTGACATTGAAGCATTATTTGCATTTGATCAAAATTTGTGAGAGTTTGGGCTGTGAGAGGGACTTTGGTTGAGTCCTCAAATGTTGTTTTGGGTATTGAATCATGAATGGCCCAGTTCCCAATTGCAGTGTTTTCCCTATAAGTTGCTTGAATAATTAAGAGAAAACTACCCTCTATAGCCCCTTAAAATTTTAATAGACCATATTTTATCCTACTTACAAAAAATGGCCCATCGGCCCAAATATATTGCATATAGTAGCCGAAAGGATGAGTATGATAACATAGGCGCCTGTAGCTCAGTGGATAGGCGCCTGCTTCCTAAGCTGAAGGTCGTAGGTTCGACCCCTTCTTGGCGCGTTATATAAATATTTATTTTGCAATGTATAAATATTGTATCCTAAGTTCGACAGCGTATCATTGGTGTATATTGAGCCTACCTCTTGTGTGCTTGTGTATCTAAGTGTATATATTTTGTATCATGAAAGTATAATCTGTTTGAACAATGTATCAAAATTG
>MU687974.1:0-24540 GCA_026770625.1 Nicotiana glauca | reverse complement strand
TCTGGTAATTAGGCAAAAAGAAATTCTGGGTATTGTGCAAGATTGAATTTTGAGAAATGGGTACTAGATTTATTTGTATGACAATGACAATGAAGGATGTAAAAGAAACAGGCAAAAATAAAATAAGAAAACAAACGCAAAGATTATTATTATCAATGGCAATCAGCATCAATTATTATCTCAAAGATTTGATGGTGGGTCCATTTCATCCATTATTTCTCGCGACCGCCGCAATGATTTGCCTGATCAGTTGGCTTTTAATTCCGAACAGGTACTTCTTCACGAACCTCCGCGTTATATGATTATTGTAATTAATTAATTTTTGGGCAGTGGATGTTAAAAGTTTGGGCCGAGCGGCCAACAATGATAATTGCTCAATAATTTATTTCAATCATGCCTTGTCAAATACCTGTTGCAATGCCAAGTTTCTCATGAGGCGTATTGGGTTTTAGGCAACCACGTTTGGTTAAGAACTTGGGCCATTATCGTTAGCCCATTCACACCGAGCCCCCTCGTCAATTTTGTATTTAATCTAGGCTTCATTTTGAACCCAGTTTCCTTGGTGTCTTGCCATTGGAGCTTGTAGATAACATTGGTTTTCTGTTCATTTAAGCTTTGACAAAAATAACTAATCACCTGACCTCATCCAACATGGATCTGGAATCAACGATTTGAGCTCGAACATTAGTTTAGAAGTAGATATAATTTCCCTAAGCCTTATTTAATTAGTAGATCCTTATATTTAATGTGAGGTGTCCCATACTAGCTAGACGTACGACTTATGGCCCTCACTTGATTAATCTTAATCCTTTAGAAATTGAGGTGTGCCACTTAGCGAATTTTCTATGGCCCTCGCAAACTTAAAATTGCGTAGTTACTTTAGGCAACTAATTTTAAATTAACTTCCTTAAACTTGGGTGTGCATTTCATGTGACCCAAATACAAATCTCAACAACGTTAGATAAAATACGTTGCGGACAGTGGGTGCATTTCATGTGGCATGGTCCAAGGCGTGTTTTAAATAGCGTTGAATCTTCTTAAAAATGATTAAATGTGGTTAACAAATCTATAATAGGCTAAAACATATTTTTTAAAATTAGATAATAATCCAATAATAATAGTTGAGCGACAGTGCTAGAACCATGGAACTCAAGAATGCCTAACACCTTCTCTCGGGTTAATATAATTCCTTACTCGGATTTCAATGTTCGCGGAATGTAAAACAGAGTAAATCTTTCCTCGATTAGGGATTTGAAACCGGTGACTTGGGACACCATAAATTATCCCAAGTGGTGATTCTGAACTTAAAAAAAATAATCTTGTTTTGATTGTCACTTTAAATTGGAAAAAACTCCCTTATACCCTTTTCGAGGTATAGGAAAAAGGAGGTGTGACAGCTCTGACGACTCTGCTGGAGATAAGAACTTAGAACTTCTGGTTCAGGGTTCAAGAATTTGAGCTTAGAATAATTGTCATATTTGGCTTTATTTATTATCTAGTTTTATTCACATATTTTGACCTAATATGCTAAATGTTGCTTTTACTGCTTTGATATTGGTGAACTGTATATAAATTGTTATGAATCTCTCCTCTCTTTGAGTCTTCTAAATCAATTTAGAAGGGTGCACTTTGTGTAGCTTCTCTGCTGTTAGAGTCATATCCCAAATTTAGAAAGAGGTTTGGACAAGCTGTAAAGCCGGTGAAGCTTCTGTATTCTCAGTACGCTGCCCCCCTGCCGCCCCGGCTCGAACTGTTCGCTCGGGTAAGCCAGGTATAAACCCAAGTTTTAAACCTAATATAACAAAATCTCACGCCGGATCCCTAGTAGGAACGTTTTTTTGCATCATGTGCATTTGACTTAGGCAACTCAACACAGGGGTTGGGTCCGTCTAGGACAGGTGCACCTGAAATTAAAAGACCATTCTAATACATTTTTGCTTGCTACTTGGGCATTTATTTGATTCGGACTGCATGTTGATCGGTTTCTAGAGTAAGGAAAATTGAGAAAAAACTAAGGTGAGGTGAGAGAGAGGAAATTACTCGTATGTGAAAAAATCTTGTATCCAAAATACGCCGAAACTCTGCCGAAATTTTCAGAAAAAAAAGCTATTTCAAAAAGGTTTTATTTTTTTCCGAACTACGCAAGTTTGATTCTCACCGAATTTGGGATATGTAGGCAACCCTCATCGGGTCCAGTTACATTTGCAAAAATATGAAGTGTCATTGTTTTGTCATAAATAAATTAGATGGCGCCATTCTTATCCAAAATAGCCAAAAATGCCCCCAAAAAGGCACCTGAATGCTGTTTTTGCAAGAATAGCCACCTAGGGTCCTTTTTCAAAATTTTGGTTGATTAACAAAAACAGCCCTAAAATGGTTTTTTATTTATCTTGAGGTGCTGAAGGGGCTGTATTTGCAATGATGTTTTGTTTTAAATTTTGTGAAAATGGGTGTTTTTCTCTTGAGTCAAAATAAGTCACAGTCTTTTAATCAATCACCTTAAATAAATGTGCAAGATGAGCACAATTGAAAATGAACCTTTCACACTCCGCGAGATCCCCTTGAAACTACATATGTGGTGGCATGATTTGGGAGAGGTCAGCAGAAAAATTGTGATAAAAGCTTTGGGTGGTCTTGTTGGGCTCTTGAAGATTAAGCCGAGGAAGGATATAATTGAGGCCCAGATACCCTTCTGGGACCTGGCACATAATGTGTTCCATTTTGCTGATTTTGAGCTAACTCATACACTTTAGGAAGTGGCAGACTACGCTGGTTTAATTGGAATTTAGAAATCAATACCCGGTGGCACTTAGAAAAGTAACCCCTCATAAGTTTCTAGACTTGTTAAGCATCAGTCAGGAAGTTCAGGATGGAAATTTGGCCAACGGATTCTGTACATTCTATTTCTTGTACCGACGTTACGGGAATCCCCGGGTTTTGATATGCCAGACACCAATCTTATTCGCTCGGGTAATAGAGATAAGTGAGAAGCTCGGTGAGGATTAGCTTTTATAGTGACATTCCTGGGTGTTTTTATTTGTCCCAGAAAAGATAGAAACATGGAGTTGGGGCTTGTGGGGATAACTGACTTCATGATTAAAAAGGCAAATGGCAATATTGTACCGATGATCTTGGCGGAGATTTACCAAGCTCTAATCATCTACCGAGAAGGGGGAAGTTTTTTGAATGATGCAATATGATTTTACAACTATGGATGGAGGAACATCTTTGGCACTCTTCATGATATTTGAACTGTGGCATGACCGGTCTTGAATGCATTGAAAAATATGAACAACGGGTGGAGGGTTATGAGTTCCCAGATGGTACGGAAGCATGGTATGTATACTTGAGCTCCTTGACTGCAAACAAAATTGAATGGACATTCGGGTGGCTTTCGATCGGTGAAATCATTTATATCTTGGCCTAGGTGTGTTTTTTCTTCTATTGATGGGTCTCCGGAGCATTCAGCCTTATGCAACGCACAGAGTTCTACGTCAGTTAGGTTGATACCAGACCATCCCATATGATGAGGCTTTGAGTCGGCAGGTCATTGAATTGGAATCGAAAGCTGCTTTCCCAGAAGAAAGGGTGCGTCAAATTTGGCATCAGTGTAGGTTATTAGAGTCCAAGACTCAGGTACGAGATCTATCCAAAAGCGAGTTGGAGCCTAGTTACACTGCTTCGTACGGCAAAAGATCCCGAGTCCATCAAGGGCCCGAACAGCCCACAAAATGACCACATGTCCAATAGTTCACTGATGGAGCACAAGCGCAATGGGATTGGTTGGCCAAAGAAAATGAGTATAGTGCTACCATAAGCAAGCTGGAAAAGCAAGTCAAAGATATTCAATTTAAGAATGGTTTGCAAGCCGTTGCGGATGAGGGTGAGAAGAAAAAGCTAGCCAAAGAGAATGATGCCCTTCGAGCCCAAATTCGGGAAATGAAAATAGCAGCCAAAAACCCCGCCAGAAGTACAAAAGATGAAAAGCTTATAAATAACCTTAGGCGGAAGGTCAGTGAGTATGGTTTTGATCTGAACAAGGCAGAGGGTGAAATGGAAAGGGCTCGAACAAAATTTGCTAAGAATGCGGAGGAACAAGCATACTTGGTTGAACAGTTAAAATAGAAATAGGAAAATAAGGTCGTGGGGTTCAAGAAAAAGGTCACCGTCATTGAGAACATAATACCAAGCAGGCAAAAGATTTCAAAGTAGAAAGAGAATACTGCTATGCCATGATGTCGCAACTAGAAAAAGACATACAGCAGCTTCAAGAATAAAATCATACAATGGAATAAATTTTTGAAGCTAGGACCCAGCATATTGGGCGTTTGTTGCAAGAGAAGGGCATCATAAGGGAAAGGGTCAAAAGGATTGCCGGCTTCATCACAATGAAATGCAGTGAATGTGAAGACATGACTAGGACTACCTTTTTTGCTGCGGTAATGACCTTTTTCCGCCAGATAATGAGTGACTTAGAGCATCTTCATGGGGATCTCACGCATAGGCCCGTGGAGAGACCGACTGATGTCCTACGGACCCCTGGAGCAATTGAGGCATTGATGTATTCATGATTTTTATTCGAGTATGTATTTTCTCTTTCTTTGTTGGAGTTTGTTAGTCTTTGAGTCTGTTAGTTTTATGGTTAAATTCTATATGTTGATCCATTGTAATCAAAACGCTTTATTTTATTAAACCTTGAAAGTCCCAAATGTTTTTATTTATTTATTTTTACATTTATTCTCCAGAACTACACTTGGTCTGATTCATACGGTGTCATGATACGTAGGCAATCCCCATACGATTCGATCATAACCAGAAAAGAAAAGAAAGAAAAAAATACAAAAAAAAAAGAAAAAGAAAAAGAAAAAGAAAAAAAAGAAGAAAATAAAGGGAGAGAAAAAAAAACAAGAAATTTTGGGAAGTAAACAATGGCAAAACAAGAGAGAAAAATGAGAAAGTAAAGAACAACAAGAAATGAAGCAAAGAAAGGCAGGAGTTAAAAAAAAGAAGTGGCAAAATGAAAATTAGGGAAAGCCGGGATGATGCAAGCAACCGATCTAATGCATAATAGAAATGGTTAACTGCTTAGGTTCATTGCATCCCTAATGTGTGGTTGCCTATCTGCTAAGCCCTAATCGCTAACAACTTTGTTGTTGTTATCAAGTTCAGGCAGGTGATTAGTTTGTTTGGCATTCTGGCAACTCATCCATACAACACCAGGTCCAACGACAAGTTGATCATGACTGGCCAAGAATTGGAAGCAAGTGTTATTGATCCGTCAAGAGAATGGGAGGAGTCCAATGTTAATCTGAAAGAGGAATTGTATAAGCTGAAACAACAGATGGCAGAGATATACTAGGCATGGATAAAAGGGCATCAACCACCTTCCTACCCCGCCAACCTTGCTTTCGTCCCGCCTTTGGCTCAATCCCAGGAACCTCCCACTGCTGATTCATCTCCAGGGTTTCCCATTCACCACCACTACCAAGGCACCACTTCCTAGACACCACAAGCTCCACCACCCAAACCAGTTCCATACCCTTCTCTACCGGTCACCCCCGTTTTAGTGTAACCTCCACCCGCTACACTCCACCAATCCTCCAGTGAGTCTCTATTCCAGACCCAAGATAACCAGTACTATCCCCTAGAGCCTACTTTCAAGGCCCCAGAACCTTACTCCTACACTCCTCATTTCGACCTCCATGTTGACACTGAGAAACCACCTAAAAATCCAGAACAGGAGGAAATGGTCAGGAAGGTTAAAATCATGGAACAGTCATTCAGAAACATGCAGAGATTGGGAGGCCAGGTGAGCATGGCCTACAAAGATTTGTGTTTATTTCCTGATATTCAATTGCCGACGAGATTTAAGATGCCAAAGTTTGATTTGTATGATGGGCACGGAGATCTGGTGGCGCATTTGAGAGGATACTATAGTAAAATGAGAGGAGGTAAGGGAAAGAAGAGTTGTTGATGGCATACTTTAGCTTGAGTATGAGCGGCACGACGTTATAGTGGTACACTTGTTAGGATCATGGTAGATGGTATACATGGGATGATTCGGCCCAAGCATTCGCTTGTCACTTCCAATACAACCTCAAGATTATTCCACATTGTTTATCTCTGACTATGATTAAGAAGAAATTTGGTGAGAGTTTCAAGGAGTACGGTTTTCGTTGGAGAGAACAAGAGGCAAGGGTTGACCCTCCGATGAAAGAGAGCAAAATGGTGGATTACTTTCTGCAGGCCCTGGAGCCTACTTACTATGGACATCTAGTATCGGCCATAGGCAAGCCCTTTAACGAGGTAGTGAAGATGGGCGGCATGGTGGAAGAAGGCTTAAATCAAACAAGATCATGAGTTACTCGGCTATTAAGGCAACTACCCAAGCCATTCAAAATGGTACTGGTGGATTGATTGGAAAGAAAAAGAAAGAAGACGTGGCGACAATTGATTTCAGGATCATGGTTTGGACCCATGGGCCCATCACACCAATATACCCAACCTCGCCCTATCACCAAACCTACACTCAAAGCCCATATAATCCACCCCAGCATTATTTCCCATCACCGGAACCTCATTTTTCTGTCCACCACACCCAAACATACACTCAACCTTCTGCACACGCACAATGGTGTGCACCAGCCCCACAAAACACCTACCCAGCTCCACAAAATGCTTACCCACCCCTACGAGACTACAAAAACCCTACCGACCCAGGTTTCCAGTCCAATCAAGCATTTAAGAATGAGAGGTTGCAGCGGAAGAAAACCTCACCCTATTAGGGGAGTCCTATACTAGTTTGTCCATAGATTGAGGCAGTTGGATATTCTGAGGCCAATTGAGTCAAAATTGCCAAACCCTCCTCCAAAGAATTTTGATTACTCTGTAAGCTGTGAATATTGTTTTGGTACTCTGGGGCATGATACAAAGAAGTGTTGGCACTTGAAACGTGCTATCCAGGAGCTCAATGACACAAACCGGATTGAAGTCCAAACACCGGAGGCACTCAATATCAACCAGAACCCACTACCAACCCACCAGGAGACAAACATGATCGAGATAGTACATAAGAGAGGGGAGCCCAATAAGACTTCACATACCATCATGATGATTTGATTCAGCGAGGCCAAGCCAGTTAAAAAACAAATAGGTGAAGGATTGGCGAACAAGTTGAGCGGAACAAATGGTGAACCATCTGCGGTAGTCAAGAAAGGGTCCCCAAGTAATGCTACAAAAAAACAAGAAAAGTCAAAAGTGGTTGTACCAGGAGTGGCAAACAAGCCTGTCGTAATTGTAGAGGGTGCCCGTACGGATCCTATCATCATCTGGCATGTAACCCAGTTGCTAGTAATCAGCACCAAGGCAATCCTATGGAACTATGAATGGGTAATAGAGACCAACAAGGGGAAGAAAGTGAAAGAAGAAGTCAATGAGGCCCATATATTAACTCGTTCGGGGAGATGCTTTGCCCCGGAAGAATTTAGAAAAGTTAAGGCATCCAGAGATAATCTAGTTCTAGTAAAGAAAGCAGTTACCGAGGAAGAAGCGAAGGAATTTCTGAGAAAATAGAAGTCACAAGACTATTCCATCATGGAGCAGCTGAGAAAGACGC
The DNA here is from genome assembly GCA_026770625.1 of Nicotiana glauca. NCBI lineage: Eukaryota > Viridiplantae > Streptophyta > Magnoliopsida > Solanales > Solanaceae > Nicotiana > Nicotiana glauca. The sequence continues at coordinate 16,925 of MU687974.1, read as the reverse complement.
CTGCTCAGATTTCATTGTTGTCATTAAGGGTGTACATAGGCCGGGTTGGTTCGGATTTTTCAATTACCAAACCAAACCAATAGTGTCAGACTTTTAAATCTATAAAACAAACCAAACCAATGAAATTGGGTTTTTCAATCTCGGATTTTCGGGTTTTTTTTCTCGATAAGTCTTCATAGCACAAATATATAACTTGTGCTCCACATACTTCTCTAATCCTACAAGGATACAACTATATAATATATTTTTCAAGAAAATAATATAATAATATGAGATGTGTCATAACATTATACTAAAATATTCAATAACAAAAATACTAAAGTAATAAGCCATAATAAATATTAACATAATCTAAAAGTACTATATAAGTCATGCTTAAATAAGTACAACTATAAGTATATTAGTTACACAATTAAGCACAAAAGAAAAAGATAAACTAAGTTATGCATTTTTAATATAAATAATACAAAACTAAAAAATAGATATCCACACTATTATCATTTCTAGTGTTGAATTGTATTTTCTTAGTTAGCATTAGTATTGATGTGAAGTTTATTTGAATTACTACCTTTATGAATTATAAAATTTATTGGACCATTCAAGAATGTTAATTCCAAACTTAAAACAATATGTTTAAAGATAAAACTGTGAAAAATTTTAAGAAATATTTATGAATTGTATTAAAAATAAATATTTATATGTATAAAATATTTGTAAAAATTGAATAAATGTAATATCGGGTTGGTTTGGTTTCGGTTTGACTTTTTTTAGTTAAAAACCAAACCAAACCAATTATGGTCGGGTTATTTTTTCCAACACCAAACCAAGTCAAACCAACCCATGATCGGATTTTTTTTCCGGTTTGATTCGGATTACCGATTTGGTGCAGTTTATTGGTTTTCTTTGTACACCCCTAGTTGTCATTGCTAATCCACTCAGACGAGCATCGTCGGGCCTTGATGAAAATTCTGAACGAGGCTCATGTTCCCGACAAAATTTCAGTAAACCATCTGGAAAAGATTGCCAACAAGATATTCGAGGTGAACAGGTTCACTTTCTCTGATGACGAGTTGCTTTTGGAAGGTACTGAGCACAATAGAGCTCTCTATCTCACGGTAACATGTAAAGAATCTGTGGTTACCAGGGTGTTGGTTGATAATGGTTCTAGTGCAAATATTTGGACCCTCTCTACTCTGAATAAGTTGAAAGTGGATGATGAGAGGATTCACAAGAACAGCATCTACATTCGGGGATTTGACGGTAGAGGGAAAGATTCAGTTGGTGATATAGTGCTTTATTAGACAATAGGACCAATGGAATTCACCATGGAGTTCCAGGTGTTGGACGTAGCCGTCTCCTATAATTTGTTGTTAGGTCGACCTTGGATTCATACTGCCAAAGCAGTCCCGTCCACTCTGCACTAAATGGTCAAGTTCGAATGGGATAGATATGAGATCGTCGTGCATGTCGAGGATAATTTGTTTGCTCACGGTGATGCGGTTGTCCCGTTCATTGAGGTTGAAGATGACGAAGGGCCCTGGGTTTATCAGGTTTTTGAAACAGTGCCGGTCGAGAAGATTCCAGAAGGGGAATGTGTTCCAACTCCAAAGATAACCTCCGCATCAGTTATGGTGGCCTTTGAAATACTGAAAAATGGCTTTATGCCTGGTAAAGGTTTGGGTACATCTCTACAAGGTATCATACAGCCGGTGTCTCCCTGAAAACTTGGATACGTTTGGTCTAGGATTCCACAACAACAGATGTGAAAAGGGATATAAAGTTGAAACAAAGGGCGTGGCCACTTCCAAAGCCTATCCCGCGTCTCTCTAGGTCTTTTGTCAAGCCGGTGCCAGGAAATGCCCAGTGACAACAATTCCATGTTCTGTGGTTAACATTGATATATATTTAATTGAAAGGTTCTAGAGGTTGCTCGATGATGTGATTATGGTGGAAGTAAGAGAAGGTTCTAGCAAAGCAGATATACAGTTTGTCAGGACGAATGCAAAGCTTAACAATTGGAAGGCTACTCATCTCCCTACCCCGAAGGAGTTTTGGTAGTTTGCTTTTATTTTCTTTCAGTTTATCTTGATTATTCTAAGGTTGTAATTCATATTCTATGTTCCATCCTTTTGGATGTATAAACCTTGTTATCTTTTATTTTCAATGAAATGCAATTCCCTTTTCCATCATTCTTGGTAATTTATTTTTGTTTTTTCTTTTCTCTTCTGTACAGTTCTTTTTATGCTGGTTTCAATGATATGACATGTATGAGGAATCTTCAGCCCAGTCTTAAAAGTCAATCTAATTCTAAAATAATAATTCAAGAAATAGAGTGTGATGATGAATCAGAATATGATGAAGATGAGGCATTTGAAGAGATTAGTAAGGAATTATATCATTTTGAAGAAAAACCCAAGCCTAACTTGAATGATACGGAAGCTATCAATTTAGGGGACCCAGATAATGTCAGAGAAACAAAGATAAGTTTCCATCTTGATCCACATATCAGAGAAGAAATAATTAAAGCATTGTTTGAATATAAAGATATTTTTGCATGGTCATATGACGACATGCCGGGTCTAAGCACTGACTTGGTGGTTTACAAATTGCCCACTGACCCAGAATTCCCTCCCGTTAAGCAGAAGTTGAGAAAGGTCAAAACTGATATGAGTGTAAAGATAAAAGAAGAAGTCACAAAGCAGCTTGACGCAAAGGTCATTCCAGTCACATGGTATCCCACGTGGTTAGCAATGTTGTGCCTGGGCTGAAGAAAGATGGTAAAACTAGAGTGTGTGTTAATTACCGTGACCTCGACAAAGCAAGTCCAAAGGATAATTTCCCACTGCCAAATATTCACATTTTGATTGATAATTGTGCCAATCATGAGATTGGGTATTTTGTGGATTGCTATGTCGGGTATCATCGGATATTAATGGATGAGGAGGATGCGGAAAAGATAGCATTCATCACACCATGGGGAACTTATTGCTACTGAGTGATGCTGTTTGATCTGAAAAATGCTGAGGCAACTTACATGAGGCCGATGATGACCATATTCCATGACATGATACACAGGGAAATTGAGGTCTATGTGGACGATGTGATCATAAAGTCCAGGAAGCAGTCTGACCACATCAACGATTTGAGAAAATTTTTCCAGAGGCTCCGTAGATACAATCTTAAGCTTAACCCTGCGAAATGTGCATTCGGTGTTCCATCTGGGAAGCTATTAGGATTTATAGTTAGTCATCGAGGAATTGAGTTGGACCCATCAAAGATCAAAGCCATTCAAGAATTTCCACCTCCAAGGAACAAGACTGAGGTGTTGAGTTTGCTCGAGCAATTAAATTACATCAGCAGGTTTATTGCTCAACTCACGACAACTTGTGAGCCAATCTTTAAGCTGATGAAGAAGGATGTTGCGGTCAAATGGACTGATGAATGCCAGGAAGCATTTGACAGGATCAAAGAATATTTGTCAAACCCACCTGTGTTGGTCCCGCCGCAACCCGGGAGGCCCTTAATTCTGTATTTGACAGTCCTGGACAATTCGTTTGGCTGTGTATTGGGTCAACATGATGTCACTGGCAGGAAGGAACAAGCTATGTAGATACTGTCAATTTCTAAATACTAATTTCTAGATACTAATTTCCTAAAATAAAACCACCTCAAACTTTTTTTTATATTCTTCTTAATTTCTAGGAGTAGTGTTTCTAAAGAAAATTCTAACTGAAATATAAAAATGCAAAACATCTTCTTCTTTTTTTGGATTTTTGAGTTATACCACACCTTTTCAAATACAAAATAGAAAGTACAATAACAAAAACTCGACATTACTATACAAAACAGAAAGTAAAAGACGACATAAAAAATATACTCAAAACATAAAAAATAAAATAAAAAGAATCTCCTAAAGCAACTTCTGAATGAGCTATCTTGACTGGATGGTCCTAAGGCATCTGTCATGCCCAAACTCCGGTAAGTAGATCCACACCTGTATGAAAAAATTAAGACCAAATAAAGTTAAAGACCTAGAACGCTATGTGAGAAAACAACCCTTCCTGTTGGACATACGCAAAACATGATTGAGGCTATTTTTGCAAAAATGATTTATTTGGCCAAAAGATGGATAGAAGTACAAAATTTGGCTAAGACACCGCAAAGCCAAGAACCTAAGATTTACTAGGAAGACCGGACCCTATATGGGTTGTCTACGTATCACGCCCCGAAAGACGAGAATCGGGTATGCGTAGTTCGAGCCGGTTGGATACGAGCGAGAATAAAAAAAATATTTTTGTCTTGGCTTTTGTTTTTTGAAAAATGATGAAACATGTAAACTCTTTTTGGATTTTCTTTTTCCTCTTTTTTTGATTTTTTTTTTTTTTTGAAAAAAATGTTGGAAAAGTGCAAAATATTTTTGGATTTTTTTTCTTAACGAATATCTGACATAAAACATAATTGGGCCCTCCTTGCTTTATTTTCACACTTCACGCTCCCTTTTTTTTTTATAATTTGCCCTCAACTATCATTGGTCCGCCAAGTGATCCTTTTACCCTTGAAAATTGCAACATGTAGTACATAGGATGCATCAGGATGGTCTGTTATTTTGGGTACACCTGTCCTAGATAGACTCAACCCCTGCGTTGAGTCCCTAAAGTTAAAATGCACATGATACAAACGCGAGTTCCTACTAGGAATCCGGTATGAGGATATGTTATACTAGATTTGAAAACCTGGGTGTATTTGTTCTAGACTTGGCTTACCCGAGCGGACAGCTCGAGCCGAGGGGGGACAACGTACCGGGAATACAGAAGCTTCGCTGGCATTGCAAATTGCCCGAACCTCGTTCTAAAATTGGGATACGAATTTGACAGAAAAGAATTCATAGGAAGTTCACACTTCCAAGATGATTTAGAAGACTCAGAGAGAGGAGGGATTCGTAATGATTTATATACAGTTCAACAATATCAAAGCGATAAAAAGCAACATTTATCACATTAGGCCCAAACATGTGAATATAATCATATAACAAATAAAGCCAAATATAACAATTATTCTAAGCTCGAATTCTTGAACCCTGAATCAGAGATTCTGGGTTCTTGTTCCCCAGCAGAGTCGTCAGAGCTGTCACACCTTTTTGTTTGTTACTCCTCCTTTTTCCTACACCCCGGAAGGGTATAACGGAGTTTTTCCCAGCTGAAAGTGACAATCAAAACGGGATTATTTAATTAGAAATCAGAGCCGCCACTTGGGATAATTTATGGTGTCCCAAGTCACCGGTTTAAATTCTAAATTGAGGGAAGATTAACTCTATTTTATAGTCCGCGAATATAGAAATTCGAGTAAGGAATTCTGTTAACCGTGATAAGTTGTTAGGCATTCCTAGGTTCCATGGTTTAGCACGGTCGCTCAATTATTATCAGTGGCCTATTTATTTGATTTTAAAACCCTACATGCCCTTTTTAACCAGGAAACGGTAGAAGGCATGCCCAGCAAGTCAATCTAACATCTAATCAAGAAAATGCAATGGAAAGTGATACTTGCAGGTCACTTGATTCAACTTGCGGTAATCTATGCACACCTTTCACCTAGTGACGGTCCTGGTAGGAATCAACTTATTTTGCGAATTTGCAACCACGGTCATGCCACCCTTCTTTGGCATACATTGCACCGGCGAAATCCAAGACCTATCAGAGACGGGGTACAACCCTGGCATCCAACCACTTGATCACCTCTTTATTCACAACTTCTTACATTGCCTCATTCAACCTCCTTTGATGTTCCAAGGAGGGCTTTGCATCATCTTCTAGAATAATATTGTGCATACATAATGCAGGGCTTATTCCCAAAATATCATCTAAGGTCCATCCAATTGCCTTCTTCCATTTTTGAAGCGCCAGCAATATGGCATCAACCTGCATATTAGTAAGACAATAGGAAAGAATAACTGGCAAAGTTGAACTAGTGCGTAAAAACTCATACCTGAGGTATAGAGGCAACGACTTCAACTCCAACATCGGAGACTCCTCCATTGAAGGTTTTGTTGGTGGAGTCTTCCTATTTTCAAGATCCAAAGAGAGTTTCCTAGGCTCCTAAGAGTAAGATCCCATTCCATGTAAAGCATTCACGCATTCCACTCGGCTTTCATTGTCATTTAAATCAAGATTCAACAATACGGCCTCTAGAGGGTCCTCCACATTGATCATTGCACTAGTATCATCAACTATCACTGCCGTGACAAGGTCCACAAAGGAGCACACCTCAGAACTGCTGGGCTGCTTCATTAACTTGCACACATGAAAGACCATTTTCTCACCACCCTCGCGGAAAGTGAATTCCCCTGCTTCCATATCAACTAAGGCCTTCCCAATAGCAAGGAAAGGTCTTCCCAATATGATTGGAACCTCATAACCTACCTCACAATCCAAGATCACAAAATCAGTTGGCAAGATAAATTTTTCCACCAAGACAAGAACATCATCAATAATACCCAATGGTCTCTTCATAGTTCTATCTGCCATTTGCAATCTCATGGAAGTCAGCCTCGGTTTTCTAATACCCAAAGTCTTGAAAACTAAGTAGGGCATCAATTCGATACTTTCCCCCAAATCACATAGCGCTTAGAAAGTCCGCACTCCCAATATTACAACAAATGGTGAAAGCACTCGGATCTTCTAGCTTAGGGGCCATTGAGTGCACTATTGCACTAACTTGGTGAGTCATCTTGATAGTTTCTCAATCTATGGATCTTTTCTTTGCCACCAAGTCCTTCATGAATTTAGCATGTTACTGGATAACCTCTTCATCATGTCAATAAACGTTTTAAACTAATTCTCATTTTTCTGTTTTGTGAGCCTTTGAAGACAAGGTGAAGGTGGACTTGGCAAAGGAGCCTTGGATTTAGGCACAACCGTTTCCGGCATGTCTATTACGCGTTCCCTAGATGGGTTCATGCCATTCTGAGTCTCCACCTAGGTATCTTGAATATCAATCCTCACTTCCTTATTCACGTTCTTATCAATCACATTTTCAACCACCAAAGGAATCTCATCTTCTTGCAACTCAACTTCATCACTCAAAATTTCTTTGTGATTAGAGGCATTCACATCATTGCCTCATCTACTTCATGTATTTACCGCCATAACATGATTGTTCCCACCCTTTGGGTTAACTACTGTATCGCTTGTTAGAGCCCCCTTAGGGCGAGTGTTCAAGGACTATGAGATTTGGCCGAATTGAGCCTCCAAGTTTCCGACTAACGTATTATGGGAAGCCAACTGAGCATCAAAGTCCAAATTCTTTTTTATCATCTATTAAAATATCATTTCATTGTTGGAAGAACTTGGACCTTGGGATGGAAATGGGGGTGGATTATTCAATTGTTGATACATTGGGGGCCTTTGAAAGCCTTGCCCCCGGTTTCCTTGGTTACTATTGTTCCAACCACCCTGCTTATTGCTACCACCCCAGTTGTTGTTGTTGCCATTCCAATTACCCTAATTGTTTTTATTATTGTTTCGATTACCCCAATTGTAATTCTGGTTGTTGTTACCCAATTACTATTCCCTTGTTGTTGTTGATTGCCCCGGTTGCCTTGGGGTCTCCATTGTTGTTGGTTAGAAGAATTTCCCCTTTGGTTCTAACAATTGTTTGCATATTGCACCTCTACATTTTGCCCGTCATAACTATCATCTTGGAATCCACCATAATCATTGTCAAATTGATCCAAACTCCCTTGATCTGTTGACCTCTTTGTCTTCTTTTGTTCACTAGCATGTTGACACCCTCTATGGCATTTACTTAGCGTGGCTAGCTGGTTCATTGTTATTGTTAGCTCTACTATAGCCTGCCCATGATCATGTAGCTCTTTGTGCAATTGAGTGATCGTGGGGTCACCCTGTGGCACATTGGCTCTACTTTGACAAGTGGAGGACGTGTCAGCCATCACATCAAGAATGTCACAAGCCTCATTATAAGATAGCTTCATGAAATTACCCCCAACAAGTTAGTTCACTATGCATTGATTTGTTATGTTAATGCCCCGGTAGAAAGTCTGTTGTATCATTTCCTCAATCATATCATTGTTGGGGCATTCCTTTACCATGGTTCTATTTTTCTGCCAAATGTCATGTAATGGTTCGGTGGGCTCCTGCTTAAAAGCTAAGATCTCATCCCTCAACGCTTCAATGTGCCCCGGCGAGAAAAACTTTGCAAGGAACTTATCCGCCAACTTATCCCAAGTAGTGATGGAATGGTTGGGAAGTCGCTTAATCCAATCCAATGCCTTCCCTCTAATTGAGAAAAGGAATAGTCTCAACCGAAGTGCATCGTCTGACACATTAGTCTGCTTGCTCCCCCTACAGGTATCCACGAAACCCTTGAGATGTTTTTAAGCATTCTGAATGGGAGCATTCATGAAATACCCTCGTTGCTCCAACAATGCCAGCATCACATTTGTAATTTGAAAATTTCCCACCCAGATCCGGGGTGGGACAATTGCACTAGCATAGCCTTGGTTGGGAAGCACTCGAGGAGCCACTCTTGGAGGTGGCGCGGGAGGGTCTGGAATATTATTATTGGCATGTCGGTCTCTCCTTTAAGCTTGAGGTACTATTGGAACCTCATCATCAATATTGTCATCTACCACCTCCTCGGGCGAAAGATCTCCAAGAGGTGCATTGTTTGCTGCCATTTTGTACCTGAAGTCGTGACACACATAAATTAGTAACACGAAAGGAAAGAAGAACAATACACAAAACTATTTAAATAGATAGCCAAAATTAGCTCTCTGGCAACGGTGCCAAAAAGTGATTGGAGCCAACCCTGCACCACTACAAAGTAGTGAGAGTGGTCGAAGAAGCTTTTACCCGAGATGGCCGGGATCGAATCCACAAGGAGCTAGAAGTGGGAATTGGATTCCTATATAAACTAGAGATGCGTAGTGCTCTTAATTACTCTTGCAATAATCTTTTGTATTTTGATTACTTATAACATTTATGCTAATAGTAATCTAAATTAAACTACGAATGATTGCTTATATAGTGTTCTAATTAGTTAAAGAAGCACTAGGTGAGTGGGTTTCTCCTAGGTGAATACTTGATGAGTTCTCGATTCTAAGGCAAGTTTGTCATGTTGGAGATTACGATATAACCAATGCACGAACTTCTCACTCTATACCTCTCAGTAGTTTGAGTGATTTTTTCCTAATTGACTTTCTCAAGACCAATTGGGTATGATCATTTGAAGCAATTGAGGTTCAAGTCGGGTATTACTATCTCTAGTTTTAACCCTTTAATTGGGGCTATCAATCTTTTGAATACGCTTCAATTCCTTGTTGGACTATTTTTCCTAGACTCAAGCTCTCTTTCTCAAGAAGTGCCCAAGTCAAATAGGCACAAATTAGTATTTGCAACCACTAATTCAATATGAAAAACACCAATTAGTCCAAATATCAAACATCCATAGACATTCAAGCCTTAAAACTCAAGACCCATCAAATACCCACACATGGGTTGAGCCACAACCCTAGCTAAAGGGTCTAGCTACTCATGATAATAGAAGAAAACTAATAAATAGATGAAGAAAAACCCATAAGATTTAATTACAAGCTAATACTTGAAGAATCAATGATAAAACTATGGAAATAATTACTAAAAATGGTCAAAAACTAATGTTCACGAGCGCAACTCTAAGTTAGATTACAACTGAGGACCTAAAAATGGGAAAATAAAGTATTTATACTAGGCTAAATTTTCTGGACAAAAATACCCCTGCGGGGGTAGTGCGGCCGCGATGAGGCTTCTTGGCATTAAGTCTTTGCTGTCTGAACTTGGCCACTGCGGGCTGCAAAAAATGCACCGTGGCCGTGGTGGCTTCTATTGTGGTCCGCACAAAAATGACCGCAGACCACATTGGCATTATGCTCCAAAACTCCAACTCTCTGAACTCCTTCTTTGCGGACCGCACAATCTTGATTGCGGCTGCGGTGAGTCCATTGCGGTCCACACAAACTGCTTTGTGACCGCATTGCTTGAGTTTCTGAAATAAGCACCTCTCTTAATCTCTTCACTGCAGACCGCACCAAATGGAAAGCGGTGGCAGTGGACCTATTGCACTGTGCCTGGACTTGTTTTTGGTACTTGTGTATGTTTCACTCCTTTTTGAGCTGGTTTTGACTAATTGTCACCTTTTTTATCAAACCCTACAAACAAAAAAAAACATGTAAGCCTTTGAGACTATTTTTTACACATTTTTAATCAAAACTCAAGTAAGAAAGAGTGTAAAATGAACCATAATCCCTAGTTATCAGTCCCACCAATACATTTCCAAAAAACAGTGATGTCATGTTCAGACCTAATTGGTCTTCTGGATAGGCGAACTGTCGTTGCTTGCTTCTATATATGCATTCACTCATTTCTTAACTAGAGATTCTGTTTATTTTGGGTAATCATCCTTCTTATAAAGCTTTTGTTTTCTTTTTGCTAGCTCTTTCACCATTTCAACTCACAACCTTTGCCCAAAACTCCATCCTCCTCTTACTATTTTACCGTAGCCATGGCTACTACATCGAAATCCATTCATCAAGGATGGCGGAGTTCTACCTCTGCTCTGCATTCGGTCGGTGGTACATCACCGGTATCCAATAAGAGGACCTCGAGGTGCTTTGTCTCGAGGAGAGACTTTACGCTGGAGAGTCCTTCCAACGTCTACGGACATCGGGAGCATGTATCAAGGTTCATCTCCTCAATAGGGGAAGAACATCTCGAGATGATTAGGAAAGACTGCAGATGGAAGAAGCAGTGGTATTGCAGGTACCTTCCCCAGTGGAGAGCATCATGACCTGTGTTAAGGGGTTTGTAAACGTGTATATGTATCCTTTTATGTTGGGATCCCTTAACAGGGCCATGCTTGAGTTTTGTAGGACGTATCAGGTTACCCTAGGGTAGGCTCACCCATCCCTTTGGAGGATAGTGCTGATGATAAGATACTTTGCAAATAAGGTCAGGCTTGAATTCACCCTTAGCCACCTCATTTGGTTATATCAGCCTCAGCATTACTGGGGCTTGATTACTCTGCGACGTCGATCCACCTGGTCCCTTGCCACTAGTGATGATAGGACAAAGACTGCGGGTGGATGAGCCCATTTGTTTGAGCACGGACAATCGATATTATCCCTGGAGAGTTTTGCCATTTTCTGAGAAATGGAATTTCACACGTAAGAGGTATACTTGTATTTTTATTGTTTTTCTCATATTTGATGCATGATACATAAATATGTTTTTCCATTTCATTTTCTTTAGTGATTCCTTGGCTATCGGACGAGGTTCCTAACCTAGCAGACTGGTCCCGTAAGCTGGCATCTTGCTCAACTTACGATAAGCGCAAATGGCGAGACTTATCCAAGGGTAGATGGGAAGCAACACATCATAGTAGGTGTTCGGTAGCTCATTTCCTCAAAAAAGGTATTTTTTTTAGCGTACTAACTCTGCCGCTGTAGGTGCTGGAGATTTTATTAAGATGAGCCTGTGTCCCCTAAAGGAGGAGGAGAGATCGCCAGCCTCGGGGGATCCATCATAAAGAGAAGGAACCTTCGAGGTGTAAGGATGCTCGTAGTTAGGAGAGTCCTCCTCTGAGGTTAAAAATAGGCGATTCAGCCGAGCTTCCGGCTTCGGAGGCTTCTATTTTTGAAAAAACATTTCTTGTTCCCATCGAAGGTACTTCGAGGGACAAGGGTCATTCGGTGCCTTCCTCTTCTCATACCAAAGGCACTTCGGTGGAAACTAATCCATCGGAAGTAGGCTCGACCTTTGGTGAGGCTCAGCGGCTTAGATTTATGGTAAGCTTTAGTAGCTGGTATAGTCTTCTTTCGATTTTGTGCCCTCCCTTTCTCATTGAGTTTTCTTTTGCATGCCTTTGACAAGCTTAAGTCCGAGATGCTTCGCCATCAGACCAAGCTACAGAAAGCTTTGCGTAGGCAGAAATCGCTTAGGCTCCTTTGTACAAAAAAGAAAGATGAGCTAGTATAATTGAGGTGTAAGGCAAATCGAAGTCAGGACTACGAAAGCCATCTCAAAAGACATGTAACCTACACTTTGTGTCGATGTATGCTCCTCCTCCCACTTTCGGAGATTAATACTTTGATATTTCAGTTAGAGAGAAAAATGGAGGAGCTGGAATGATTCTGGGGAAAAGTTAGTCGGGTCAAATGTGAGTTTAACAAGTTAAAGGCTCAGGTAAATGCCCAAGTTACGACCAGGGAGGATGCTTTGGCCAAGGCTTCCGCCCTTGAGGTGCAACTCTGGAACGCTCGTGCAAATGATTCTGCCCGAGAAAATATGATTGAACGACTCGAGTCTGAGCTTTTGAAGGTGAAGGACGAGGTTGTTCGAGGCCTTGATGAGCTGAACTAAGGCCGACCATAAAATGGCGGTATATTTGAAGTCATTTCTTATGCTAGAGATGAGCTGAGAAGGGAAATTGACCGTGAGAGCAGTAATAAGGAGCACGTGAGGTGTAAATCTCGGAGGGAACCCCTCGAGGAAATTCATGCCAGGGTCTTTGACCTCTCGGAAGAGTTAAAGTGGGTGAGGGCAGACGAACATGGTGCTAAGTCACTTCTGTTCGATGCTGAGCATAGCGAGGATGAGGTCGACGGACCATAGTCCCCAAGGGGGACGTAGATTTTTTTTTTTCTGATTCTATATATTGTACTTTCAAAGTACGTTGTAAATGGAGCTTGTGTTTTCTTGCATACATGTATATAAGGAAACCTCGTGGTTTTATTCCTTTTGCTATGATTTAGCCAGAGGAACTGGTCTTTGAGTTGAAAGGAATCCTTAGATTGATAGTATGGCCCTACGACTCATTAGGCTAGCCCGTAGGCTCTTATATGCTCAGTCGATACGACCTTTTTAGTATAAGTTGGCGTTCAAGCTCTTATGCTTGTGCTCTTAGGCATGTTTGGTCAACTGAAATGGTTCAGTGTCCATTATCACATCGAGCTCATTAGACCATCAAGTGTTTGAGTTTCAAGATGGCCCTTAGGCTCTTACGTGTTGGGCTGGCACGACCTTTTGTGTGGGCTGGCGATAGTGGCTCTTACGCTTTGAGTCGATGCGAACTTTAATGTGGGCTGAAGATAGTGGCTCTTATGATTTCGGTCGATGCGACCTTTTATGTGGGCTGGTGACAGTGGCTCCTATGCTTTGGGTCGTTAAGGATTTTTTTAGATTTTTTTTGCTGAATCTTTGACGGTTCGATAAAAACCTTGAATATGAGTCATTATGTGGCAATGATCGAGCACCTCGGGAGGTTTGGCTCGGTGGGTGAGTATCTCGAAGCCTGTAATTTGGAGCTGACATGGTCGAAGCTCTTTTACCTATGTCGAGGGTAGCCTATTTAACCGATTCTTTTCAAAGTATTTTTGAAGTAATTGAAGGCTTGTGATTTTGTAGTGACGGTCGGGAGTCCTCGAGTCGCGTTTGTTTGGCTGGTACAGCCTTGTGACCATAGTCATTTATGTTTTGTCGGAGCATTTCAGTCCTGAGTGAAGTAGTTTCAGCATCTATATCGAGGTTATGCCTTTTGAGGATTCTTACAAGTTCGATATATAACCTTAACTTTGAGATCGGGTTTATGCCTTAGGTAAAGTCTTACAAGTTTTACATGTCTTTGAGGTCTAACAGTTTTTTATACTTGGTACAAGTATGGTTCATGCCTTACTTGAGGTCTTATAGTTTTGGATACTTGGTACAAGTATGGTTCATGCTTGCTTGATGTCTTATAGATTTTATTGTTGCCTTATATAGGTCTTACGAGACCGAGTGTACCCACTTGGGGCCTTATGGCCTCGGGTTTTTGATAAGTGGCGATTGGCAACAATCCCCGAGCCATCAAGGGTACCTTGGCTCGGGGGTTGTTATTTGTAAACATGGTATTGCCTCATTAAGGGCTTACAATTTCGGGGTTTCCGACCTAAAAGACCTTGAGTATTTAACGTCAGTCCCTGAGTGTTCGGGAAGTTTTGGCTCTCGAGCTATTTTGTGATCTTAATATTGCCTCATTGAGGGGTCACGAGTTTGAAACTCTGACTCGAGGTCATATTGTTTTGATTTTTTAACGCCAGTCCCTGAGTGTTCAGGCGTTTTTGACAAAGGAGTCATTTTTTGCAAAAACATCGAGCTTCTTCGAAACGCAAAATTCTCTTGGGAAGTGTTCATTGATTACTTAGTATAAGCATACACGACTTTGTTGTTAAGGTCTCAGTGATTCTATACGGGCACGGTTCGTTCGACCGTTTGGCCCGGTACATCATTTTCCTATCAAGACACTCCTTAGCGCATCATGGCTTCTCCGAGTAAGTGAACTTCCAGGGGGGTTCCTCCTAGTGTTCGAGGTTGATTGTAAAAGAAGCCTTTAATACTTGTTGAGATTTCCTTAGGTAGCATATGAATGCTGCCGTGTTAAAAACCTTTTTCACGATAAAAACTCGATCGAAGGAAAAGAGTGCACGGATGCTTTAAAACCTTAAGGTCTTCGAGTTGGGTTAGTGTTTTGACTGCCTCGGTCGGACGCCTGTATAAAGTTAGTATAAAGTGTAAATGAAAAGGGACATGGTTATACATTAGTGACGATGGCGCTTTGAGCCTCAATTAGCCTTCAGTATTTGCTCAGAGGACGCGGTATGGCCCTTTGTTTGTTCATTCGGATACAGCCGAGAGCGTGCCTCATTATTTCACTCTTTTTTTATCCTTCAGCCCTTTTAACTGTAGAGATATTGGTGTTTTGGGTTGTGCCGACCATATTGATTGGTATGGCGGTTCTCTCTTTCGTTGTTTTTGTTCGCCATGTTGAGTCTATTGAGGACTTCGAAAGGCAGGCATAATTAGGTCAAGCAGTTTGAGCGGCTTTGTCAACCTCGACCTAATAATATTGGCTGAGCTACCTGGTTCTACAAGTACATGTTTAATGTGAAATGTGTTCACACAAAAAAAAGTTATCGGTGTGCCATTATGGGGCTGAGATAGAGCCTCAAGTTTGCTTTTTCCTGTCGAGGGATGTTTTTGTTTTCCTGGCCGTGGATTCTTGCAAGGAACCAACACCTCAAAAGATCGTATGGATTACATGTTGCGGCTCATCTACTTCATTTTTTTTTTGTCGCGTCACTGAGGAATTCCCGGAGGTAATCTTTGCTAAGTAATCGGGCCACTTCTTCCCGGAGTTGTCGGCAATCTTCGGTCATATGCCCGTGTGTGTTGTGAAATTTACATACTAAGTTATGGTTCCTTTGAGAAGGTTTTGATTGTACAGGCCTCGGCCACCAGTGTCTCTTATTTTATCGATGGCGAACACGATGTCTGATACGTCAACATTGAAGTTGTATTCCGACAAGTGAGGTGCCTCCGTCGGCCCTATATACCTATCAAACTTGGCTCTACTGACAAGTCCCCAAGGATTCTGGCCTCGATCTATCCTTCGATCATGGCGGGTTATGTTGCGCCTCAGGGCGTTTCTTCTATCTTCAGTGTATGGTTAGTATCTTTCCTTGTTTGGCTTTGGCTCCTTTGTCGGAAGCCTGCTGGGATATATCGAGCCCGATGGGGCTCTTAGTTGGTCATCTTCGACCCTGATATTTGACCGGTATCAGTTGAAAACGTCCGAACAGGTCACGGCAAGATACTCGACTAGGTTCTGCTTTAGTTGTTTCGATGCCACCGAGCTTCGTTCATTCAAAACTTAGATAAAGGCCTGTACTACCTAGTCGTCGGAGACTAGCGGCAGTTCCATTCATTCCAATTGAAAGTGAGGCACGAACTCTTGCAGCATCTCGTTTTCCCTTTGCTTGATTTTGAAGACGTCGGATTTCCTTGTGGCCACCTTGATGGCCCCCGTGTGTGCCTTTATGAAAGAATCTGCCAGCATGGCAAATGAGTCTATAGAGTTGGGAGCTAGGTTGTGATACCACATCATGGCCCCTTTATAGATCTTTTCCTCGAGCTTCTTTAGCAGGATGGACTCAATCTCGTCGTCCCTTTGGTTGTTGCCCTTCACTGCACAAGTGTAGGCAGTGACATGCTCGTTGGGGTTCGAGGTTCTGTTATACTTCGAAAGGTCGGGCATTCTAAACTTATTTGGAATGGGCTTCAGAGCAGCTTCCTGCGGGAATGGCTTTTGTACAAACTTCTTCGAATCTACATCCTTCAGGATCATGGGTGTACCCGCGATTTGGTCGACCCTAGAGTTGTAGGTCTCTACCTTTTTATCGTTGGCTTCTATTTTCATCTCGCCCGACTAAATCCTCTTTGTGAGGTCCTCGAGCATCTTTATAAAGGTGGGATCGGTAGCTGTCCCGTTGTTACTTGATCTTTCCGATACTTTCTCGGTTGGGGAAGTTGTTCCTGGTGCTACCGTGTTAGCAGTTTTCTGGTGACTTTGTAGTTGAGCAATCACCAACTGTTGTGCCTGTAATATTTCAAAAATAATTTGAAGGCTAACCACTCGTTCCTCAAGAGCTAGGGTTTTTTGAACTTCTTGTTGCTCTACTTGATGTGTGATCATGTTGGTGTGGGAGCTTATATCGATGTGTTGGGCATCGCGCGAGACCGCATCTACGGGAATTGGCTCTGGCATGTTTCCAGGGTTTCGTGGTGGTACACCAACACCTGGAACATTCACACTATTCTCTCTGTGGTCCTCAAGATTGTTGTTTTCACTTTCACTTACTGAGTTAGACATTATGACCTGAAATCGAAGATCTTGGAGAACAAAAACCGTGAAAGATAACTTGCGTTATGTAGTAAAATCAGCAAGAAAATAATCACTATTATTTTTAGCCCTACGGTGGGCGCCAAACTGTTGTGAGCACGTGATTTTTGCTCTCACGACGATTACTCCCAAAATTATAAAATAAAATAGTTTTGATATCA
>MU687970.1:0-12035 GCA_026770625.1 Nicotiana glauca | reverse complement strand
GGGGGGGGGGGGGGGGAACAACAATCAGGGTGGTTAGAACAATAATAATCAGAGAAATCGGGGGCAAGGCTTTCAACGGGCCCCAATGTATCAGCAGTCGAGCAATCCACCCTCATTTCCATCACAAGGGCCTAGTTCATCCAACAATGACATGGGGAGAATTGAAATGATGTTTGAACAGATGATGAAAAAGAATGCTGATTCAGATGCTCAGTTAGCATCCTACAATACTTCAATCAGAAACTTGGAGGTTTAGCTAGGGCAAATCTCATAGTCCTGGAATACTCTTCCTAAGGGGGCTCTACCTAGTGATACGGTAGTCAACCCGAAGGGTGGGAACCATATCGGGCAAGCAATGGCAGTAATTAGAAGAAGTGGACGAGGCGGTGATGTGAATGCCTCCAAACAAAAGAAATTTTGAGTAATAAGGTTGAGTTGCAAGAGGATGAGATCCCTTTGGTGGTTAAAAATGTGATTGATGAGAACATGAATGAAGAAGTGAGGATTGATATCAAAGATACCGAAGTGGAAACTCAGAATGACGTGAACCCATCTAGCGAACACGTAATAGATATGCCGGAAGTTGTTGTGCCTAAAGCCAACTCTCTTTTGCCAAGTCCACCCCCACCCTATCCTCAAAGGCTCGCGAAGCAAAAAAATGAGAACCAGTTTAAAAAATTTATTGACATGATGAATAGCTTATCCATTAATGTGCCTTTGGTGAAGGCTTTGGAGCAAATGACTGGCTATGCTAAATTCATTAAATATTTGGTGACGAAGAAAAGATCCATGGACTGTGAAACTATCAAGATGATCCACCTAGTTAGTGCTATAGTGCATTCAATGACTCCAAAGTTGGAGGATCCCAGTGCTTTCACCATTCCTTGCACCATTGGAAGTGCAGACTTTGCTAAAGCTCTATGTGCTCAATTTTCAAAACTTTGGGTATTGGACCGCCGAGGCTGACTTCCATAAAGTTGCAAATGGTAGATAGATCGTGAAGAAACCTTTGGGTATAATAGATGATGTTCTTATACGGTGGACAAATTCATCTTGCCAGCTGATTTTGTGATTCTCGATTGTGAGGTTGATTTTGAGGTACCTATAATTTTGGGAAGAACTTTCCTTGCTACTGGGAAGGCCTTAGTTGATGTGGATGCAGGAGAACTCACTTTTCGAGTGGGTGATGAAAAAGTGGTCTTTCATGTGTGTAAGTCAATGAAGCAGCCCAACTGTACTAAAGTGTGCTCATTTGTGGATCTTGTCATGACAGTGATAATTGATTATACGAGTGCAATGATCAATGTGGAGGACCCTCTGGAGGCAGTTTTGTTAAATCTTGATGTAAATGAGGATGAAAGTCGTGTGGAGTGTGTCAATTCTTTACATGGAATGGGCTCTTACTCTTATGATTCTCGGAAGCTATCCTTGGATCTTGAGAATAGGAAGACTCCACCAACAAATCCCTCAATCGAGGAACCTCCAGTGTTGGAGTTGAAGTCGTTGCCTCCACACCTCAGGGTATGAATTCTTAGGCCCTAGTTCAGCTTTGCCAGTTATTGTTTCATCTTGTCTTACTAACATGCAGGTAGATGCCACATTGGCGGTGCTCCAAAAGCAGAAGAAGGCAATTGGATGGACTTTAGCTGATATTCAGGGAATAAGATCGGCATTCTGTATGCATAAGATTATTCTCGAAGAATATGCAAAATCCTCCTTAAAACATCAAAGGATGTTGAACGAGGCAATGCAAGAAGTTATGAAAAAAGAGGTGATCAAGTGGTTAGATGTCGGGGTTAGCTACCCCATCTCTGACAGCTCTTGGACTTCGTCGGTGTAATGTGTGCCAAAGAAGGGTAGTATGATCGTGGTGACCAATGCACAAAATGAACTAATTCCTATCCGGACAGTTACCGAATGGAGGGTGTGCATAGACTACCGCAAGCTGAACAAAGTAACCCGCAAGGACCATTTTCCATTGCCTTTCCTTGACTAGATGCTTCATTAACTTGCTGGGCGTGCCTTCTACTGTTTCTTGGATGGGTATTCTAGGTACAACCAAATCTTGATTGCTCCGGAAGATTTGGAGAAGACCACTTTCACTTGTCCATATGGCACCTTTGCCTTTTCTAGGATGCCTTTTAGGTTGTGTAATGCACCGGCTACATTCCAGTAGTTTATGATGGCCATTTTCACCGATATTGTGGAATATATTTTGGAGGTGTTCATAGATGACTTTAGTGTGGTGGGAGACTCATTTGATGAATGCTTGAAGAATCTTGATAGGGTTTTGGCCCGGTGTGAAGGAATCAATCTTGTTCTCAATTGGGAAAAATTCCACTTCATGGTTGAGGAGGGCATAGTCCTTGGTCATAAAATTTCAAAACATGGAATAGAAGTGGACAAAGCTAAAATAGAGGTAATTTCAAGGCTTCCTCCCCCCATTTCGGTCAAGGGGGTTAGAAGTTTTCTTGGGCATACGATGTTCTACCGGAGATTTATCAAGGATTTTTCGAAGGTAGTGAATCCTTTGTGCAAGCTATTAGAAAGGGATGCCAAGTTTGTGTTCGATAAGGGATGTATGCAAGCATTTGAACTTCTCAACCACAGGTTGACCACCACTCCTATTATTACCTCATCCAATTAGAGCTTGCCTTTCGAGCTCATGTGCTACGCGAGTGATGTTGCGGTTGGGGCAGTTTTAAGTCAAAGAGTGAGCAAAATGTTTCACACAGTTTACTACGCTAGCAAGACAATGAATGATGCCCAAAGGAACTACATAGTGACTGAAAAAAATTGTTAGCTATTGTGTTTGCAATGGAGAAATTTTGGTCGTATCTCGTGGGAGCCAAAGCCATAGTGCATACTGATTATGCCGCTCTTAGGTATTTGATGACGAAGAAAGATTCCAAATCTAGGTTGATGCGATGGGCCTTATTACTTCAAGAGTTTAATTTGGAAATTGTGAACCGAAAAGGTAGTGAAAACCAAGTGGCGGACCATTTGTCCCGCTTGGAGAAGGAAGGGAGGCCGTGTGATGGCCTAGAGATCAATGATACATTTCCCAATGAGCAACTACTTTCTGTGTCGATGAATGATATGTCATGGTTTGCGGATGTTGCTAATTTCCTTGCGACTGGTATAATCTCATGTGAGCTCTCTTCTAACTAAAGGAAGAAGCTCAAACAGGATAGTTTTGATTTCTATTGGGATGAGCCATACTTGTTCAAGATTTGCACCGACGAAGTGATCCGGAGGTGTGTCCCAGAGGAGGAGCAGTTGAGTATCTTAGAGGCTTGTCACTCCTCTCCCTATGGTAGCCATCATGGCGGGGCAAGGACAGCTTTGAAGGTTCTTAGTTGTGGGTTTTACTGGCCAACTTTGTATAAAGATACAAGTGAACTTGTGAAGAGGTGCGACGAATGTCAAAGAGCGGGTGGAATTTCGAAGAAAGATAAGATGCCACTCAACACCATTCTAGAAGTTGATATTTTTTATGTGTGGGGTATTGATTTTATGGGCCCATTTATAAGTTCATGTGGGAACACATACTTTTTGTTGGCGGTTGACTATGTTTCAAAGTAAGTCGAGACCGTGGCTTTACCCAACAATGAGGCCCGGAGTGTGGTTGCATTTCTCAAAAAGAGCATTTTTACTGGGTTTGGCACTCCTCGTGCAATCATAAGTGATGGGGGTCACATTTTTTTAATAAAGCTTTTGACACTTTGCTTGTGAAGTATGGTGTCAATCACAAAGTTTCTACTCCTTATCATCCTCAGGCGATGGCCAAGTTGAAGTCTCAAACAGGGAAATCAAGAGTATATTGTCAAAAATGGTCAGTTCAAATAGGACCGGTTGGTCAAAGAAATTGGATGACGCTCTATGGGCCTATAGGACTATTTACAAGACTCTGATTGGTATGTCTCCGTACCAGCTGGTATTTGGGAAAGCTTGCCATCTTCCAGTTGAGTTAGAGCACAAGGCCATGTGGGCTTTAAGAAAGCTGAATCTTGAATGGGATGTGGCAGCAAATCTTCGTGTGGAGCAGCTTAATGAACTTGATGAATTCTGATTCCATGCCTACTCCAGTTCGTCCTTATACAAGGACAAAATGAATTACATTCATGACAAGTATGTTCGTATCAAGGAGTTCAAAGTGGGTGATTTGGTTCTCTTGTTCAACTGTCGGTACTTTATACACATTCTCATTGATCTGTCCTTCTTCTTAACAAACAACACCAGCGCACCACAAGGCGAGACGGTGGTCCTAATGAAGCCCTTATCAAGCAAGTCCTACAACTGCTCCTTCAACTCTTTCAGCTCAGGCGGGGCCATACGATACGGCGGAATAGAAATGGGCTGAGTGCCCGGAGCCAAATCGATACAGAAGTCAATATCCCTATCGGGTGGCTTACCTGGCAGGTCTGAAGGAAATACCTCAGGGAACTCACGAACTACAGGCACAGAATCAATAGAAGGAACCTCAGCACTAGATCACGAACATATGCCAAATAAGCCAAACACCCCTTCTCGACCATACGTCGAGCCTTCATATATAAGATAACACTACGGGTAGAATGACAGGAGTCCCTTTCCACTCAAGACAAGGTAGACCCGGTAATGCTAAGGTCATAGTCTTGGCATGACAATCTAAGATAGTGTGGTAAGGTGATAACCAGTCCATCCCCAGTATGACATCAAAATCAACCATGTCCAACAGTAACAAGTCTACTCGGGTCTCAAGACCCCCAACCACAACTACGCAAGAATGATGAACATGATCTACCATAATATAATCACCCACAATTGTAGACACATTAACAGAAGCACTCAAAGAATCACTAGGCTGACCAGATACGATGCAAAATAAGATGACACATAGGAGTACGTAGATCCTTCATCAAATAGAAATGAAGCATCTCTACTACAGACCAGAACAATACCTGTGATAATTGCATCGAAAGCCTCAGCCTCAGCCTCAGCCTCAGGCCTGACTGGAAGAGCATAACATCGGGGCTGGGCCCCACTACCCTGGACTACATCTCTGGGACGGCCTGTTGCTGGCTGGCATCCACCTCTAGCGGCCTGACCTCCACCTCTAACACCTCCACCTCTACCTTTAGCACATCTACCTCCATCTCTAGCTGGCTGAATGGGCTGTGGAACACTTGTTGCCTGAACCATGGCACGGGAACCCTACTGCTGCGACTGAATACCCATTAATCTCGGGAAAGCCCTCCGAATATGACCATACTCACCGCATTAAAAGCATCCACCTGAGTGCTGCGACTGAGGAAATAGAGACTGACCCTGGCGGGTCGACTGACCATGAGAATAGCTCTAAATAGGAGGTGCCCTGATAGGAGCTGGTGGTGCACTGTAGAACTGCTGATCAGAATACTGCATATAAGAGCCACAACCACCTGAAGCACCATGAGAAACCTGAAGTGCTAACTGAAAAGGCCCAGAAGGATGGCCTCTACCATACGAATCCCTGCCTCTAGATGAGGTACCACTGAATCTGCCTAAATAACGAGGCCTCTTGTCAAACTCCTGACCACCTCCCTGTGATAGAACCATCTCAACTTTCCTGGCCACATTGGCCGCCTCCTGGAAAGAAATATCACTCCCCGTCTCCTTAGCTATCTAAAGCCGAATACGCTGAATGAGCCCGTCAATGAACCTCGTCATTCTCTCTCTATCTCTCTCTCTCTCTCTCTCTCTCTCTCAATGGGAAGTATAAGTAGAGCATGACAAGCCAAATCAATAAACTTGGTCTCGTACTGAGTAACAGTCATAGAACCTTGCTGGAGACTCTCAAACTGCCTCCGATAGATCTCCCTCTGAGTGACAGGAAGAAACTTCTCCAAAAAAAATGAGAAAACTGATCCCAAGTCAAAGCTGGTGACCCGGTTGGTCTAGCCAAACAATAATCTCTCCACCAAGTCTTGGCGGATCCAGATAAACGTAAAGTAGCAAAGTCGACCCTATTGGTCTCCACTATCTCCATGTTCCTGAGAACCTCATGACATCTGTCTAAATAATCCTGGAGATCCTCAGAAGATGCACCGCTGAAAGTGGTAGTGAAGAGCTTGGTAAATCTGTCCAACCTCCATAAGGCATCAGCAGACATAGCTGCTCCATCCCTGGTCTGAGCTACCACACTCGGCTGAACTACTTCAACTGGCTGAGTTGCTGGAGTCTGAAACTGGGGAGCCATCTGCTCCGGAGTGCAAGTAGCAAAAGTATGGGCTCCTGCTCCAGCCTGAGAGACGGTTGGTGCTACAGGAAGCAAGCCTGCCCGGGTGACACTCTCCATAAGGCCCACTAGATGGATCGAATCATCCTGGAGTACTTGGGTGGCAATGAACCCCTCTGGGACCTGAGTCGGCCCACTGAAACTGCCTGGGTTGGAACCTCCTCGTCAAACTCAACTTGAGGCTCCGCCAATGGTGTTGCTGCTCCGGGCTGAGCTCTGCCCCTATCTCAGCCTCTAGCACAACCTCGGCCTCGCCCTCTGCCCCTCGTGGGAGCTGCTGTTAGGGGCTCGGGCTGCTGATCAGCGGATGAGGAAGCGCATGTTATCGTCATCTGCAAAAGAACAGAGTAGAAGTTCAATTAGCATTGAGAAACCAAACCAAACGACAGGAAAGAATAGATGTGAAGTTTTGACTCTGTAGCCTCTGAGGGATAAACACAGACGTCTCTGTACCGATCCCTCAGACTCTACTAGGCTTGTCTGTGAATAGTGAGACCAATGTAACCTAGAGCTCTGATACCAACTTGTCACGATCCGGATTTTTCGCCCTCGGGAGTCGTGATGGCGCTTACTAATAAAAGCTAGGCAAGACAACCGTTTGATCAATTTACCTTTTCCCCATTTTTAATTCTTTACAATTATGAACCAACAGTTTATAAACATCGAAATTTAGACAAGCGAAAGGAACAAATGAAACCATTTAAATATTTCCAATAAAATTTCTTAAACAAAGACTACCCAGGACTGGTGTCACAACTTCACAGACGGTCTAGGAATACTACAAACAACGTCCGAAAAATAAATGTGACATTGTTTCTAAAGTACATAAGTGAAACAGGATGAAAGGATAAAGGGAGACGCTAGGTCCTGCGGACGCCTACAGGACTACCTTGGATCTCCGAATGGACTGAAGGCAACCACCCAAAGCTAAGGTCCAAAAGCTGCTGCGCCGGGATCTGCACACAGTACAGAGTGTAGTATCAGCACAACCAACCCCATGTGCTGGTAAGTGCCTAGCCTAACCTCGGGCGAAGTAGTGACGAGGCTAGGTCCAGACTACCAGATAAGCTTGTGCAGTTAAATCATTATATAACAAGTAATAATAAAGAAAACTAACAGTTTAAGATAGGAAGGGGACATGCTGTGGGGGGTATCATTTACCAACAATAACTCAGGAGAAAAGCATAAAAAATAATTTAAAATTCGCAGTAGAAGGAATAAGGAAACAGTAACAAATAAACATCCACTATTATTCTTTATTGTTGCGACACGCAACCCGATCCAAATTATAAAACACTATTACGGCGTGCAACCCGATCCATGTAATATTATTGCGGCGAGCAACCTGATCCATATAATATTGTTACTGCGTGCAACCCGATCCATATAATATTATTGTGGCGTGCAACCCAATCCATATAATATTGTTGCGACATGCAACCCCATTCCAATATACAATTCAACACTAATCACAAAAGAATCCCGACAAAGGAAGAATAAGGGAATAACAATATCCCGGCAAGGGAATCGACAGTAAGAACTAAATACGTCCCAGTAAAAAAAATCAGCTATAACCAAATTTGTTCCAATATTTGACTTCACAAAAGAGACCTCAACTAGAACCAATACTCAACCATAAACAATTTTCACGGGAATAATCATAATTCTTGCCCAATATAGAGAATCAACAACTTAGGCATTTTTAGTACTTATTAAGAACACAACGATTTCAATTTAAGACTCACGGACATGCTTGACACCAACGTATGGATACTCGTCACCATGTCTATGCGTCGTACTCATCAAAAAACACATAGCAAATAGTACTCGACTCCTAATCTCTCAAGCTAAGATTAGACCAAACACTTACCTCAATGCCACGAACACAATTCAAGCCTCAACTACCGCTTTACCCCTTGTTTCCATCACCAACTCGCTTGTATCTAGCCACAATTTACATAATAATGTCAATAAATGCTAAATGAATCAACTCCAATGCATGAAAATAGGTTTTATAAAGTTTTCCCAAAAAGTCAAAAATCGAGCTCGAACCCGCTTGGTCCAAACTTGAAATTCGGACCAAAATTCGATTACCCATTCACCCCCGAGTCAGGATATATAATTGATTTTGGAATCCGACCTCAATTTGAGGTCTAAATCCCCAAATTTCAACATTCTTAGGTTTTACCCAAAATCCCCAATTCTACCATAAAAACCCTAAATTCTAGGATGAAATCTTGTTAAAAGAAGTTAAGGAGTGAAAGAAATAAGTTAGAAATCACTTACTAGTGTTTTGGAGAAGAAAGAGTTTTTGAAAAATCGCCTCTTACATTTTAAGGTTTTTGAAACATGAAAAATAACTGAAAAGCCTATTTAAATATACCCCTCTCAGACACTCTCCACTAACCGCACAAAAAAGATTGCAGCCGTAAAGCTCCACCGCAGACTGCAAGAAATCAAGTGCGGCCGCAAAGCTCCACCGCGGATCGCAAGAAATTGAGTGCGGCCGCAAAGGCTAGTTCAGAGACCTGCAACTTCTCTGAACCTGCAACAGCTATATTGTAAGTCTAAATTCACTCTGTGGCCCATCCAAAACTCACCCGAGCCCTCGGGGCTCCTAACTAAACGTGCACACAAGTCCACAAATGTCATACGGACTTGCTCGTGCAAGCAAATCATCAATCTAACATAAAAAATTATGAATTAAACTTCAAAACTTATCATTTTCACCAAGAACACTAATAATTCATAACTCTTCAACCGGAGGTCCAAATCACGTCAAACAAACTCCATTTTCCACCAAATTCCATAGTTATCATATAAATACTTTAACAAGTTTGTACCGGGCTCCGGAACCAAAATACTTACCCGATACCAATAGTTTCAAACATTAATTTTTTTCTTTATTTCATAAATAATTCAGCAAAATAATTTCTTTCAAAAATTAATTTCTAAGGCTTGGGACCTCGGAATTCACTTTCGGGCATACGCCCAAGTCTCATATTTTACTGCGGATCTCCCAGGATCGTCGAAACACAGATCTGGGTCCTTTTCCTCAAAATGTTGACCAAAGTCAACCATGATCTAATTTTTAATTCTAGAAGTTTCTGTTTCTCATATTTTCAAATAAAAACTTTCCGGATATACGTCTGGACCACACACATAAATCAAGGTGAGGTAAAAAATAGAGGTTTTAAGGCCTCGCGACACTGAATTTACTTGCAACACAAGTGATGACCTTTTGGGTCATCACATGGATCTATACCGGGTTCCGAAACTAAAATACGGACCCGGATCAATAAAGTCAAATATTGGTCAAATCTCTAAAGTCATTAAACCTTTAAACTTTTTATTTTCGACAAAAAACGATAACTCGAGCTAGGGACCTTCGAATTCGATTCCGGGCATACGCCCAAGTCCCAAATCACAATATGGATCCATCGAGACCGTCAAATACGGATCCGGGGTCTGTTTTGCTTAAAATATTGACCGAAGTCAACTCAAATGGATTTTTAAGGCAAAATTTTATATTTTATCATTTTTAACATAAAAGCATTTCGGAAAAATTTTAAAGTAAAATTTGTTTTCTTTATAGGTAAGTCCATAATGCAGATTAAAAAGAGAAAAAAATTATGATATTAAAAAAGTTAAAAAGGATAAAAGTTTATAATTTAGAGGGCAAAATAGGTATTTGACAATCAAAAGTTTAAGAAATCTAGTTGAATGACCTTCTGAGTGTTATATGTATAGTTAAGTGACTTTTCTGTTACAAACGAAGGAAACATTACTTTACTAGATAATTTTAGACAATTGAGTGACCATTTGAGTAATGGACTCTCATATTATTCATATTATTTGACAAGTATTCTTCCCTTTTAAGAAAGTTAAGAAAATTAATAGATCTTTAAATAGTGAGTTGTGCGTTTAAGGAATTTATTAAATACCCTTAATTTTACTGTTGAAAGCGGAAATGTTCTTTTGTTTTCCTCTCTATTATTTACATATGGTTTATTAATGCAGCTTCTTCTTTTAACGTTTGACTATTCAAATTAATTATAATTGCTACAACGACTAATTAGCGCAAAGTTTTATACCTTGAAACATAATTTCAGATTTCCTAAATTAATTAGTGCCTACAAATTAAAACAGAAGAAAAAGTATGCTTAATTGACTTGAAAAATGTGTGGAAAGTAGATTTTGACATTTGAATGAAAGTTAGAGGAAACATAGCTTTACAATTTGTGATTAAATCTACCACTTTTAGTCCGTAACCAAAACTATTTACATTCAATATTTTATATATCGTCTATACAGTATTATTTTACCAAGCTAATTTGCCCCTTAAAAAAGAGGTCATTGTGTTTCTCAAAGTTTATAGAGAAAAAGAACCAAATGGTTCTTCTCTTTCTTTTTTATTTTTTTTCTCAATTATTTTAAACTGGAAAAACAGCATGTATATATGATTAAATTTAACTTTTATCCATATCAGTAAATTAAACCTAGTTAAATTCTATTTTTTAAAATAATTTTTTTAATCTTTTACTCTCGTACGACTAGTTCTATTTCAAACTTTTAAAAATCCAAACAGTCATCGGTCAAAACCCTTGCATGAAATTAAAAACCTCGTAAGTTGAAGTCCTACTAACAAACACGTTATTTCATAGGTATAAATAACAGCCAGTTTCTACAACTTTCATTATAAACACATTCCTTAATCCTCCTCAACAACCACAAACAATAATATATATCATTCGTCAGTTTAACTTTTATACACTGATTGATAGTGTAAAAGAATTTTAAATTCATCTTTTATATTCTCATTCATATAAGTTAAATCCATTATTCGTATTCTCATTCCAACAAAATCAAGAATGAAACGACATTGTGTTATCTCATTAGCCTCTACATGTAGTAAAATGATACTACTACTCCTTTTTCTTCTACTAAGTGCTACACAACATGAAGTTGATGCTCAAATTCTTTCACATAATCGAGAAGAAGCTATAATTTGGAGAGATAATGAATTCATTTTGTTACCATCTCTGCAATGGCGGCCAATTCGACCGCCATCTCCAAATGGTGGCACCAATTCTCTTCCTGACATGACAAGTCAGGTTTCTCAAAGGAACTTTGCTGGTCGTAAAGAGATTGCTCATCCTCCTCCAACTAAGTACCCACAACATAAGGTCCCGTTTTTCGTGGCTGCTAATTGAGAACAAGGTTCTGCCACAAATAACTTTCAGTGACAAACCTCTATCTAGAAAGATGAATTTAATTATCAATAATTTGGAGCGTAAAGTACAATAGTTAGATTATTTTTAAGGGGATTCATATTACTATTATTAATTAGAATAATTTATGGTCGACCCTTGAGTCGCCATAAAAAAAATTCTGTGGTGATATTAGTGGCCATATAAAGTCTAATTTCATGTGCTGTACATTGGCACGTTAGTGAATTTGTAGCCATTGACAATCTGTGCATTTTCTGGACAAAGCAACCAACATATCCTTAAGTTGATACTAATGTACTTTTTTTGGGTTTGGTTTTTTGCCTCATGGGCCGTGAATGGCTTGTGTTGATTCTTTTTTCTTTGAAATTAACCTAAATAGCCGCACACTAAACCACTTAAATTAGAAATAGTCGGCAGATGTATAATATATGCATAATTCATGTACAATATGTATAATTATATATTATCAGTATATACCGACTAGAAAAAATAAATAGTAAATCCAGCCGGCTATTTATATAAAGATTACTCCCCCCCCCCCCCCC